>JAGYYJ010001171.1:0-107262 GCA_019671005.1 Hibiscus mutabilis | reverse complement strand
AATGTCTCATAGTCATCCGGCACCCATTAAGAACTTTAATGGGTCTAGTTTGGATATCAACCAGGTAGTATGGTACAACATGTACTGTCTGAGCCGCTTGGTAGCCCAAACTAGAGCACAACACAGTTTCTGCACTGGCGGGTACCGTGTTTCGCAATCATTGAATTTCCTGCTTAGGTAATAGATGGCTTGCTCCTTTTTTCTTGACTCATCGTGTTGCCCCCAAAGACACATCCCATTGAATTCTCAAAGACTGTTAAGTAGAGAATTAGTGGTCGACCAGTCATCGTGCAACTAAAATTGAGCATTTGTCAGGTACTTTTTGATCTTTTCTAGGGCTTTTTGACATTCTTCATCCCACACGCCAGGATTATTTTTTCTAAGAAGTCTGAAGACCAGGTCGCATTGGTTGGTTAATTGGGAAATGAAACGAGAGATATAATTCAGCCTCCCTGTGAAACCGCGGACTTCCTTCTCAGCGTGGGGGGTGGTGAAAGGTCCTGGATGGCTTTCACTTTATCCGGATCAATCTCAATCCTCTTCTCGCTACTACGAACCCTAAGAGTTTTCCAGAAGTAACGGCGAAGGTACACTTGGCAGGATTGAGCCTCAGTTGGTACTTCCGTAGTCTTTGGAATAGTTTTCTCAAGTTCTGTAGGTGCTCTTCCTCTGTTCGAGACTTGGCAATCATATCATCCACGTATACTTCTATTTCTTTGTGCATCATGTCATGGAAAAGAGTCACCATTGCTCTTTGGTATGTTGCCCCTGCGTTCTTTAGTCCAAACGGCATCACTTGATAACAAAAAGTGCCTCACATGGTTATGAATGTGGTTTTCTCCATGTCATTAGGATCCATCTTTATCTGGTTGTACCCTGAGAAGCCGTCCATGAAAGAAAACCATGAATGTCCTGCGGTGTTGTCAACCAGCGTGTCAATATGTGGCAAAGGGAAGTTGTCTTTAGGGCTAGCTCGATTCAGATCCCTATAATCTACACACATACGAACTTTCCCGTCTTTCTTTGGTACTGGTACAATGTTTGCAACCCATTCGGGGTATTTGGCTACATCCAAGAATCCAGCATCAAATTGCTTTTTCACCTCTTCTCGGATCTTTAACAACATATCTGGTCTCATTCTCTGAAGTTTTTGCTGTACTGGTTTGCACTCCGATTTTGTTGGCAATTTGTGCACCACTATGTCGGTATTCAATCCTGGCATATCTTGATAAGTCCAGGCGAAGACATCCTTGAATTCCTGAAGTAGGGCTATCAGTTCATGCTTGGTTTTTGAGGAAATCGTCGTTCCTATTTTTATTTCTTTTCTCGCTTCTTCAGTCCCCAAGTTGACAATTTCTGTTTCTTCTTGGTGGGGCATAATCTGCCTTTCTTCGTCATCCACCATTCTCTTTAACTCTTCCGGGACCTCAATTTCTAATTCATCATATCCTTCCTCAATTTCCTCTAAGACCTCAGGGCATTCGAAATTTACTCCAGGATTGGATCCGGTATCATTCATATCGTCAATCATGAGCGACCTGCATTAAATGAGAACGAATTGTATTAGGAAAGAGACGGCTTTACATGAAGGGAATGAATATGAAGAATGCATGAATGGAATAAATAAGACTTTGGTCATTTTTAAGAAAGTGGGGATATTTTCATTTCAATCAAAAAGTTAACATAGGTGCCCCATACAAGAGATCCCCATTGTCTATGGGCAAAAACAAAAGGTTGATTCGGAGCATTACTCTGATCTATTCCTAAAGACTACAGGTAGATCAATGCAGCTCCAGTTATCGAGTGTTTCCCCGGGATGGCAAGGGCGGATGTTGGTCAACACTTTGCTGCCTCGGTCCTTTTCAGCTATCATGTTGATGTACATCCCCTCAAATGATTCTCTGAGTACTTCCTCCTGGTTAAGTTCATCATTTTTCTCCATTGCCTCTCCAATATCTTGACCTGGCTGGTAGAACCATCCGGAGACGAAAGTGGCTCTCAAACTAGGAAAGGATATCGACCTCCACGGAATGTCCTCTCCTTTAGATCTGGCTTTTCTTTGCTCCTCCTTCCTCTTATATTCCTCTTTCTTCTGTTGGACACTTGGTTGGTAAACCAGCCCGAAACGATCCTTCTTGGTTATCATATTCTTGGGTCTCAGGTTTCCTTGTAATTTCTTCCCCAGCCCTTTTCCTATTTTGGCTCCTCGGCCCAGAGTTTCTGCGACGGTCATCTTAGTACAATTAGATAACCTGGGGTAGGGGATCCGACTTTCCTCTGAAACGAATGTGGCATTCACTAGTTCCAATGCTCGGAACGAGCATTCCGCAGTATCTTCATCATTTTGAATGTAGGGGGTGTCTGATGTCACGGAAGCAACAAATTCATGCTCTGCCTCTACTGTGACCAATTTTCCTTCAACTACAAATTTTAATTTTTGATGCAATGATGATGGGACAACTCCTGCGGAGTGGATCCACGGTCTTCCCAACAAGCAGCTGTAAGATGGTTTTATGTCCATCACCACAAAATCGATCACATATTCAGTTGGTCCAATCAATAGGGGTACCTCAATTTTCCCCATTGTTCCTTTTTGCGTACCATCAAAGGCTCTTACCGAGTTGTGGTAGGGCTTTAGGTGCGAACCATCTATTGGTAATTTTTGTAGGGTTACCATAGGCAAGACATTCAATGCTGACCCGTTGTCGATCAGTACGCCTGGTAATACATACCCTTTGCAGTGGGTAGTGATGTTAAGGGCTTTGGTTGATCCCATTCCTCCCTCCGAGATCTCATCATCACTGAACGTGATATGATTATAGGCAGTAATATGCCATACTATCATGTCCAGGTTTGATACATAAATGTCCCGGGGCACAAAAGTTTGATTCAAAGACTTTTTAATAGCGCCTCCCGATGTTTCTCCAACTCAAGAGTAATTCCAAAGACGGTGATCCCGGCCGTTGCTTTCGTAGTTGTTCCACTACGTTGTACTCGCTATGTCTCAAGAACTTTAGAAATTCTTTGGCCCGGGCCTCGCCACGGCTCATTTATCTTTTGGGGAGGTTCTTCTCCAAATATCTGCGTAGGGCTAATCATTGTACTCTTCCCCTATCTTTTTCAGCCGCTTTCAAAGCCTCGGAGGAATAACATCGCCACTCCTTGTGAAATGGCCTGCCTCACCAACGCTCACATCGCTCGCTTTGTTGGTCTTCCAAACAGTAGGCTCTTTTACCCGATCGTGTTCTGATTTTTTCTGCATGGTCACATTCACAAAGATAATTCCAGGAATTTGTCGATATCTTTGAATGGGAATGGAGATGGTGCTGAAATGATGATCTTGGGATTTATTTTGCTGGTTTCTCCTTGGGAGACACCTGCATTCCCTATCCTGAGAGAGATGATAAAAGGTCTATCCTTCCCGTATCTAGTTTTGGGGCTATCTATCATGTGTACGTCTGATCCCTTCCCCATGGGGTCCTCAAAGAATTCAATTTGTTTTTCATTCATCAACTTCTGCACCAATTTCTTGAACTCATCACATTCTTAGATACCATGCCCTTCAGTCTGATGGAATTCGCAATACTTTCCACATTCCTTCTGCCTTATTATCATGCCTTTGTTGATCACACGAGCCATGCATAATTGTTGAAATACCCACCGTAAAGGAGACTTGATTTCGACACGTCATCCTTTATCCTCCCGTAAAGCATTCTTCTATGACATTTACCCCTCTCGCTCCCATGATTAGGTAGCGGGTTGTTGGCTACACTCGCTCTTCAAACTTCAATATCCTGAATCGATTAAGTTCTGTGCAAGCTTTTGAAGGCAAGATAGCTTCTCGTGGGATGTTCAGGGGTACCGCCGTGATAGTCGCAATGTGCGCTTGGATTATACCAAGGCGGGGAAGGGTGGATTGACAGAGTAACGATGTATGGCGGACCAGTCCGCTTTCATATAACTGGGAATAAATTTACGAGTATGAAACAGGTGGAGTGAAAGTTCTCCTCTCTTTCTCTTTTCTCGCGACTCTCTCATCTCTTTGATTCGAATTTTGCGTTTTTTCCCACAGTGCTTGTGGCTGTGAGACTGTGAAGTTCTTCGGGGCGGTATAGGTGTTGGTGGTGTTTACTTCATTTCTCTTGTTGTACTTTCGAGACCCTTCCCCACCATCAATTCTCGCGCTCTTAATTGCCGATTCGAGAGACTCCTCGATCCCGATCAAGTCGGCAAAACACTGTGTTGTGTTATTAATGAGGCGATCAAAGAGTGCCCCTTTTCGTAGTATTGACAAATAATGGCGTGATTTCATGCTCCGGATAGGTGGCTGGATTTGGGCAGCCACTTCTCCCACCTTTGGGCATATTGTCGCAGCTTTCATTGGACTTCGCCCCATATTTTCTAACATAATTCTGCTAGGGATCATGTCATTTACATGTTTGTATTGCTCGCTGAATGCTTTAGACAGATCTTTCCATGTTTTAACATTCGCTTTGCTTAACCGAGTATACCAACGTAACGCCGCTCGATTAGACTATCCTCGAAGCAATGGATCGGTAGCTTTTCATCTTTATGGTAAGCCGCCATTTTTCTACAATACATCGTTATGTGTGCGAGAAGGACATGTGGTTCCATCATATTTATCGAACTCGTGTTTTTGAATTTTGGCGGCAAGACAAGATCGGACACTGACTTAGGTCACTAGCGTCGTTTCTGATTCTTCATTTGATTGTAACGCTTTAAATTTTTCTTCCATGAGGCGAAATCTTTCTTCCCACTTTTTTTCTACCTCATTCCTGATCTTTTCGACCATGTTTAGGTCCGGCACTTCTTCTTCATAAAGTGCTTCATTATCGAGGGGTTGAGTCTCAGGTGCCCCTACTTGAAAGCTAGAAGACATTCCTACAGGGTCAATATACACCTTCCTAGCCTGGTTTGGTGCAGTTGGTTGAACCTTGTAGTGAGCCGGGGTACCTTCTGGTTCTGGAACATTTTCTCCTTCTACTCGTTTTCCAAGATGTTTTGCCAGTAATGCAGTTATGTCAGATACTATAGATGTTTGTGACTGCGCAATCTGATCACTAAGGCTTCTCTGGGCCTCTTCAAGCCTTGTCTCGAGCTCTCTTTGCCCTCTTTCTAGACTGATTATTCTTTCTTCCATGAGCTTTCTTTGTAGCCGGGTAAAGTATAGGTGATGAATGATTGCGGGTTAACTATATACAATGCCACAATATTCATATTGTTAATATGGTTGCAAAAAATAAATGCATGTACAATGATGCGAATGTTATGATGCAAATGCAAGAATGCATGCGGACAAGGTATCGATTCCGCTGGTAATCACCCTTTGAATTACTTCCACGGGAATTAAAGGGTCTTGATTACAACAAAATTGTGTTACAAAGTAAAGATCCCTAATACAAAAAGATCTAATTATAACACGTAGTCCTATAGATAGACTCTAGCTCTATCTCCTAACTTTCCAATTGCCTTGAGCAGTTTGAGGAACCTAGGAGCTTCTTCCATTCCCTGGGTTATAAAAGGTCGGAGTGTCTCACCTCGATACAGCTAAATCATTTACATGTCCGGCGACTCACTGTATGTCCACCATTAGGTTTGCGTAGTCTTGGTCTCTGTCTGTACCATTCGAGCAGCGTCGCGTAATCTCTTACGCAATAGGTGTCCCCTCCAAATGCAGCTTCCTCGAACACATTAATTCTTTCCTTGTAATCCTCCACAATTGCTTCGAGGGACCCAATTCGTGCTTGTAACACACCCACCTCTCGTTCTCTTTCCTGCAGCTCAGCGAAGTTATTCTTTTCCATACGGCGACACTTTCTCTCTCATGATTTTGACTTTGGCTTTGCTCCAACCTTTGAATAGTGTCATCGTACAGTTTATGCATCTCTAATAGTCTATTTCGACTACTTATGGATTTTCTTTTCCATACGGCGACACTTTCTCTCTCATGATGGACAGCTTGTTTTCCCTTGCTGATTTCTTGTCTGAATCTTTCTTTCTCTTGATCAATGGTCTTCTTGGCGGACCGTTTTTCTTCCTCCATAGCCAAACGGCAGCTTTCAATATCTTTCTCGATCGCTCTTTTGTTAATTTCTCGTTCTTCTTCCACCAAACGGATGCCGTTCATTCTTTCTCTTTCCAAGGCTATGAACTAACTCCAGCCGGCCTTTTGTATTTTTGCTTGTAATAGAAGGGCATCTTTTTGATAAAGAGTATTTTTGTCGCTTAAATCTGCATTCAATTTCTTCAATTGCCTAATGATCCCGTCCCGCTCGACAACTTCTAAGCTTGCTTTATAGAGTTCGCCGCATGTTGGGTCCGTTGGATGTCTATTTTCTTTTAACTTCCTCGAGTTCACTCCTTAAGATATCGGCTTTGGACGGTACCACCCTTGTAAGCTCTTTCGAGTGACACTGCTGATCCTTGATCGATTCAGAATCACATTATTAACCTCAAACGCCTCCAAAGATCGTAATCTGGGTAGTCATGTGCTCGGTATCTCCTTCCACCCCGATCCGATAACAATGATCCTGTGCCCTCATGATGGTCTAAATTTTTCCTTTGAACTCTCCTTTGAAAAGAAATTCGGTTTGGCTTAATCCGGTGGTATTGGGAATGAACTGCCGTGATCCGAATCGCCGAGACACTAAAAAGGGGAGCACAAGCGATCCCTCCATGCAATCCTAACATCATCACCAAATGAAGTCACCACAATCAGATAGAAAATAATTAACTTTACCGAGCCATGGGACCCTCCATGCTATGTCTTCATCTTGAATGTTCCTCAAGAAACGGTCCACATTTTTGTTTTCAAATCCTCTCGCCATTCCTTTGCTAAGTATTCTCGTAAAGGCGAAAAACCTTGGAAGGATATCCCCGGCGGACTCTTGTCGGCGTCTTCCACATGTGACTCAATCCATACTTGTAATAGCCATGCGCGAGCCTCAAAACGCCCTTCTTCATGTTTCCGGCTAGCATTTAAGGAAATGAAAGTCTCGACCAAGATTGTTGGTACTGGGTTTGCTTTTCGTTTCACCCGCTCAAACAAATCCAGAATGGCTATGTCAATGTTCCCGAGTACTCTGGGCAAGATCACCAAGCCATATATTCCTAAAGCGAATAGGTCCATTTTCTTTGCCTCGTCTGGATGTGTCGATATGATGTCTCGAATACTTTCTCATGCAAAGACTGTATTATCTCCTCGGATTTGAAGGAGGCCACTAACCCAGTCGTCACTCATCCCCACAAAGGTTTTGAGTTTCGCAGTGTAATTCTGATTCCTTGGAGGTTTCGCGTAGATCCAATCTTCCTGCATATTTTTCTGGTTAAGTAAAGCAGTGTATTCTTCTACCGTAGGCATCATGTCCTGCCCATTAAAGGTGAAGCAGCAAAAAGCCGAATTCCAGAACTGGACTATAGCTCGGAGTAGGGGCTGATTAATCCGAATATATAACAGCTGTGCGATGTCGCCATAACTATCGCAGAATAAGTCTTGTAATCTTCGGTCCCATCTTTCCCAAATGCTTTGCAGATCCCACAAGTCGTTCTGTTGGAGACTCACATAGGTGTATCCAGCTATTACGCGTTCGTTAGGCAAACTGTCCCCTTGGATTTTATGGTTGACCTCTGACCAATGTCTGACTGACAAATTAAGCTCTTCTTTCCTAAGACACATTTTTTCCATGGTGAAAGACTTTCTGATCAGGCAAACCACTTGATCCAGTACCTTTATGTGATGCAAATGCAATGATGTATGAGAAAAAAACAAAAAGCGAAAAGAAAACAAGTCAGTACCAGATAAAATTGATAAATATATAAATAAAATGACAAAATTAAACAGAATAAACACACAAAACAACCCTATTTATCCCGTCTAAAACTTAAGGTTATCCGCATGGCTCTAAATGGGTAGGTTTCTATGTATTCTCTACATGCAGTCTTGGTTCTAGGAGGTACCCGAATTGTCCTTGCTGTCCTCTACTAAGAGTAGCAAGGCCCCCGATCATCACCCATTATAGGCTCCTTTCAACCGGGTTCAATTCAGGGGGACCCATTCGCTTATGCCCGTACGAAGGAACGATATCCTTACGAAAGCATAGGGTACTTGAGCCCCGAAGGTACTTGCTAGGCCCATACGGGAGAACGATATCTCCACGAAAGCATTAGCATTTTCCCCCCACTTAAAAAAAACGGGTTTATATGCCATATTTTAAATGCGTTAAAATAAACGCGCAATTATGACCGAATGTTAATTTAATAGTCACTTTAATCCGGAATTTCTAATATTAATAAAGCGGCAATTATTTTAAAAGCTTGACTCTCATTTGTTTTTGAAAAACAAAAAATTCTCCCCAGCGGAGTCGCCATCTGTAGCAATGTCCTTTTTCTTTGTCATTGCTAAATAAAAACGTGGCTTTTTCGAAGGTGTTTATGAATTTTTCGGATATAAAATATTTATTCCGTGGGGTTTTTTTAAAAAAAAACCGCATTTTAAATAAAATGGAGTCGCCACCGGCCACTTAGGTAGGCCGGACACCATAAAACCAGAGATTCAAAAAGATTGGGTTCGGGAGTCGGTTATGAATGGGGAAGGATTAGCACCCCCACACCGCCCAAAATTGGTACTTTAATAATTACCGCTTTATTAATATTGGATTTTCCGGATTAAAGTGACGATTATTTTAAAATTCGGTCATAATTGTGAATAAATTTTAAGGTCCCGTTATCCGAGAATAAACGCCCAACCACCATCACTACGCTTGATACTGGCCCCGTTTACGCTCGGATAAAAGGACTCCGCATTAACAAGTTATATCTCGATATGCAATCTTAGTGGCAAAAACGTGAAACATGGCAAAATATTTAAATATAATAAATATTGACATACCAGAATACTAATTTAACATAAATGATATTCTAGACTAAAACATGTATATATACATATTATTCTAAATAATAGATAAAAACAGCTATAACATGTCAAAATAACAAGGCAGGAATAAGTACATATAGACGAACAAATATTTCAAAAAGACATGCATACTGGTAATAAAACATATTTCAACATATACGGGTCCACATATCGTACAAAAAGGGTAAATACACTAACATGTAACCCTAAAAAAAAGGAAACACACACATATAAAATACAAAATACGCCATGTACGAATCAACTAAAATATAACATGCTTAATATGAATAACCGGATAAAAACGCATGACCATTATAATCTTAATACACATATATGTAAACATAAAATACGAGTCATATACGAGGGACATAAAACAAAATAAAATAATAGAATACATAAACATATACGATTATAATACGATCATTAGTATTTACAAAGAATACAGGACTGAAATGAAAGAAAAACAAAAGTCAATGGCAGAAATTAAAGAGCAATAATATGTAATTTAGGGACGAAATTGCGAAACAAACAAAACCTAAAAGGACCATAATTGTAATTAGACCAAGGGGCAGACCCAAAGTGAAAAATTCAAAAACGCGGGATGGTTAAGGGCGTAATTTTACCATTCAGAAACTGATTCGGTGTAATTTAGGGACTAGATTGTAACCTTTTGAAAAATTAGGGGGACTGGAACTGTGATTATACCATGCGGCAAGACAAAAATGAAAATATTGAAAACGCGGTGGGATTAAGTGTGTAATTTACCCATTTAGCAAAATAATAATAACTATAAAAGCCCCCCTTTAAGGCCGAAATCAAAATTTTGGCCATTTGTTTCATTTTCTGGTTTTTCACAAGAACCATGTTCTTCGTTTTCTCTCAACTGTTCTTCTAAAACCCAGAATCCGGCGGTCGGCCGCCGTGTTCTCCGCCGCCGGCCGCCGCTAACTGGTGCCGGCGAGCCTCCAAAATACACCAAAACAACCCCATTTTCGTCCTCAATACGAATCCTAGGTTGGATTCAGAGGATATACCTCTATTCGCCCTAGATCTAGGAAATACGAACCAAAAAAAAATATTTTTTTAGACCAAAACAAAACTGCAAAGGGTCGTCTCCTCCCTTTAGTTCACCAGATCTGGCTTGTAGAAGCCGAAAGGCTTATCACTAAGGAAGGGAAGACCCACAAACGACGCCGGTAAGACTATTTTCCTCTTTTATTTCTGTTTTTTTTTGTATATGCATGTAAAGAAAACAAGTAAGAAAAAGAGACAAAAAATTTACCACTGGACTGTCTTTTGATTAACTTGGATGTTTACAACTTTCAATTTTTTTTTGTATTACAAGATCTCCGTTCTCATTTTTTTTACTACTATCCTTTTTTTTCGCTCTCCATTACAAAAGCCCCGTTTCATATATATTATTGTCCCTGTTTGTTGCAAGTTGCATCTTCTTTTTCAGATCTGAACTGACACTTTGCTTGTTGTCTTGGGCATATTCTGAACACGGGATCAATATCGGCGCGGTGGCGGTATGGACGATCTCGCCAAATGACAGACGCGTTTTCGGCCGTTAGATCGATCCGATCTAACGGCCGAGATGGCTTGAAGAACGATCGGCCCGATGAAGCCTCGATTCGATGAGACGGCCAGATTTTTCGCCACGTGGAGCTCCGCAGTCGAGGAGTCAGAACACGTGGATCTTACGCGCGCGTGGGATGTTAAAGCGACCGCGCGTGGACCACACGCGCGCGTGGCACTCGAACGGTCTATACGTGTGGAACACGCGCCTGGCAGATATTTTTGACCTCCTGGTTGCATCGTGGCCGTTGGATCAGATCTTGATCCAACGGCCCACAGTTACCTGCACATTGTAATTAGATAAGATTCAGATTTGGGCCAACCGGGCCTTGTAATTGAATTTGTAATTGGACTGTAAATTTATTTGGGTTTAATATATTTAATTCTTTTCATTTTGTCAGCCCAATAATAATAATAATATAATTATAACAGCAATACATATACATACGAAAATGTATACTTATATTATAATCATTAATTAATATAATATTCTAGTATACGTACGTATAATCATACATATAATTAACATAACATCTATATATATTAATCAAATACGCTCATACTCTAGATACATACGCGACATACATACACCCCTAATACGTATACATAGCTTATACATGCACACACCACCTTATATTAGTAACATTCATATAATAAATATACATGCAATATTAATATATTTACAAGTGAAAATGAGTGATTACAAGGGGAGTTGTAACGACCCAAATTTTGGAACCTGAACGTCAAGCTAAACCAAGGTATGGGTCTCGCGTTTGGGCCATGTTGTTGGGCCTACTAAACCTCAGTGGGCTTGGATTAGGTTTTGGGCTTGAGTTATGGGGTTATAGAGAAGGGTTTTATGGTTAATTCATAGTTGAAGAAAAGATGAGGGATGAGAGTTATGAGCTGCATATTTTGTAAGTTGATGAAGTAATTGTGTCCCCTAAAAGCTCTCCCACCCTCTTCATCTTTTCTCAATTAGAGTTAAAAGAAAAAGGTTCATCTTTATTAGTTTTGAGTTGAAATCCTGAATTTGTGTAGAAGGAAAAGTTGTTATGCAACACCCCCTTCCCGTATCCGTACAACGAACATGAGTTGGAAATGTCACAGTAACTTAAAAGCATTTTATATTAAAAAAATCGAGGTAAATTAAAAAATTTCTAATTATTTAATAATATTCATCATTCATAATTTGTAAACAAATAAAATGTAAACATAATTAACTTTTAAGTATTATACCATAGTTATATATTTACATAACTCATTTAACAACGTATATAAAATTTAGTACAAAGCATGCCAGTTTAAACATTTTAACAAAATAGACAGATCATTTTAGTACATGCCACTAATACATACACGAAACAAGGATGTCATAAGTACTAAAAATTAACCTGTCGATTCGTAAATCTCCAAAAAAAAGAAGATGATGCAAAGGCTCCCCTTCTACTTCCTTTTACCTACGCGTATAACAGAAATACACGCTAAGTATAACTTAGTGAGGCATAAGGTAAGTAACATATGTAAAACAATTATAGATATATGATAATCATTTAAATCTTATACTTTATAATGCAAGAATATTATGCAAGAAAGCATAAAGTAATCATTCTTTAGCTTTAAAACATACTTCATAATACCATAATATAGCCCAAGGTAAATATTAAGTACTTTAAAAGTACTATTCTTTATTGCTTGCAGACACAATAAAGTGCTTATAACATATATGACACTTTAAAGTGTTGTTAACTTTATGATACACATTGAAGTGTCAATAACTCGTAGAATATCTTATACGGTTGATGGTGCCTTTAAACCAACTAACCAACTTATACGGTTGATGGTGCCTTTAAACCAACTAACCAACTTATACAGTTGATGGTGCCTTTAAACCAACTAACCACCTTATATGGCTGATGGTGCCTTTAAACCAACTAACCACCTTATATGGTTGATGGTGCCTTTAAACCAACTAACTAACTTATACAGTTGATGGTGCCATTAGACCAACTAACCACGTTATATGATTGGTGATGCCTTTAAATCACCTAATCTCATTATCAGACAATACCTTTACGTATCCATAAGGCAATTCATCATGACACATTGAAGTCCTAATAACTTTATATACTCTTAATGGTATACCTCAATATTGTCCAACTTAACATTACATTACCAAGGGCAAACTTGAAAACAATTCTTGCAAATAATGGCAAGTAACCCAATTTCCATACATACATATATACATCGCGTAAAACTTTTTTATAATGGAATAGTTCATACTCCAATATGCTTTATAACATTCACGGTATACTGTCATTTAACAATTTTATGAAATAACTTGTCATATGCATGTCATGCTCAAAACATATATGCACTCACCTGTAATGATGTAGGAGTAGCCTCACTAAGTCTATTCAATAACATTTTCTTTTCCTTTTTTACTTGGGTCTCCTTCAGTCTCCCTCGGAACTGTAGAAAACCAATCAAACACATATATTACCATACTTTTGTTAGTCTCAAATTTAACATTGCTAACTTGATTCTAAACATACTTATTTGAATATGAAATATTCAAATATTTCCCTTCTTCCCTGTACTTTCTAAACTCTTATCATAGTCCTTGATGATTAATTTAACTTCAAACAATTCTTCTAACTCTTTAAACTAATATTCAGATACAAAATGTACCACTTTTCAATTTCTGGCAGCTTGCACTACCTTCGGAAAAACATTTCTACTGGGCAGAATAAACATCGGATCTTAATTTCCTTTATAATGGAGAAACTAGATTCGATAACGGTTCTAACGGTATGAACCTCATAAATTAATAAAATCCACAAAAATTATGAAATTCTTCAAACTCCCGTCACAGAGCTGCCCTAACCAAAACTGTTCTGAAAATTTTTTGACCTCCATTCGATTAAAATTTCATATCTTTTGACTCAGAACTCGAAATCAATTTCCGTTTGTTGGAAACGAAACTAGACATCCATATCTTCATTTTGGTATAAAATTCACCATCTTACCATTTCTCTAGAATTTATGGTGAATTTCTAAACTTACTGCCAAATTCTAAATTTAACCAAACTTCCATATTTAGGTTCTATAGTTATCACATAATCTCCTCATTTCTTCATTTGTTCATATAGATTACTAAATCACCTAAAACAACTTATTGAAATTAAATTATCTGTACTTCCAACACTAAAATAAATTTGACAATAATTCCCCTTTACTTTACATCTTAAGCGAAATGGTCACTTACCCTAACTAAGGGAATTCAATCTTTTAAACAACAAAATAATACTTCTAATTTCATAATTAATTCATTTTCATCCTTAATTCAATTCCCTAACCAAAATCCCCAAAACTTAGGGGTAGGGTTTATGTCTTAAACATGAAATAAATCCCAATTCAAGCTTGTTTTCATGTTCTAAATCATCAATTCAACTAACTACCATTCTAATTCCATCATAGACTTCAACTTCCATCATAAATCTTCATCCATGAACATAACTTATACTTGACTTTTCCATGCAAAAATACTATCAACATGAAGAGTTTGAAGCATAAAACAATTTATTCTAAAGTAACATACCTTGAATCAAGCTTAAAACCTCCCAAATTTAGCTTAAAATTTGAATTTCCTCTCCCCCTTATTTCTTTCTTGCTCACGGCATGTAGGAAGAAGATGAACCAAAATTTTGTTCATCCTTTTTTTATATATATTCATCCACATGTCCCTTATTTTGTATTCCAATAATGCCACATGTATCTTTAAAAATGAATTTTAAATTCATTTTTATCCATATTACCACTTTGTCCTCCAACTACATTCATATTTACAAATCCTCTTCCAACATGCCATTCCATTACATGGGAACTACTTTAATTCCTTCCTAACTGACCATCCTTTAAAAAAATCATAAAATTTCATTTTACGATTTTTGTTCGATCCAATTATCTAAAAATCATCTAATACAATTTTTTTATCAATCGTATTATCAACTCCCAACCCAAAAATCTCATATTTCTAAATTCCATAAATAAATAATATTGTCATAATCAATCTCCTATATTTATGGAGTTTAACGCTGAAATTTGGACTCGATCCAAAAATATCGATAATTATCTAAAATCTCTATCAGATAAAATTCTCTTAAAAGTCTTCAGCAAATATTCGTATGAATCATTTCTACTTATTCAGAGTCCTCGATAATAATTAAAAACACAAATATGAGACCTTCCCATAGGTCACCCATCCTAATATTTTCATGGCCTGAGCACGCTTAACAATTTTATTCTATCCAAATTTGGTACCTTTTTCTACATCTTAATTCTTAAAACCGATATCAAGGTACTTATTTCGATCTGATTTACTCTTATACCGAATAAAATTACTTATTGGGAAAATTACCATATTGGTCCTTTAACTTTTCCCAACTTTTCACTTTGGCCACCAAACTTCAAAATTTTTACGTTTTAGTCACTGAACTAAAACCACTAACTTTTTATTCTTTGTATTTTAATCACTAAGAAAATATTGGGGTATTACATGTTAGGCATCCAAAGATCTACAATCCAAGGTAAGTTTTGCTTGAAATGGTGGAATAAGGGGTTTTAGTGGGGATTTTAGAGTGAGAATGGGAATGGTGTTTTTAATCCCATTTCTTGTTGTTGAATCGTCCTTTGAGCTTCTTTTAACCTCTCATCAACATTGTAACTTGTTTACAACATTTCCCTTGTAGTTCAAGAGGTTGGAGGTTGTTCAAAGGCTCAAGGGAAGAAAAAAGCTTGAGGTAGAGTTTGGAGCTTCTTTTTAGCTTGAAATCTGAGGTTATTACACTTCTAACTTCTATGTGTTCATGTGCATCGTCATTTTAGTATGTGTTGCTTGACATATGATGTTTTGATAATTTAGAGCTTGGATGACCATCAACGGTAAATCTTGTAATTATTGATGTTTAAGGGTAAAAATGGCTAGAAACTCACCTAATGACTTCAAATAATGTGCATGAACGTTTTAGGACTTAACCATGGAGGTTGAGGGAGGGTTTGATATAATCCTGAGCTTTAGGTTTTGAAATTGGGGTTCGCGAACCGGTACAGGATGGTTGCGTACCGGTACTCCCTCATATCTTAGGGGCCGAACCGTGAGAGGTGTACCAGTACGCCTCTCCGCGTATCGATACCCCTTGTTAGAGCAGAATTCCATAGAGGCTTTGGTGTACCGGTACGCTCGGGGCGTATCGGTACCCACTGTTGCATTGTTTAGAAAGGCTTTGCGTACCGGTACGCTATGATAGGCATATCGGTACGGGTAAAGATCGGTACGGGGCGATCCCAGTACTGATACAAAACATAGCGTATTGGTACGGGGCGAGGGCCAATTCTTTTGAATGTAATTGGGGTATCGATACTCATTGTGGAGTATCGATACTTAGAGGGGAGTGCCGATACTCACTTAGGAGTATCGATACTCGCTGGGCAATCTGCCCAAGTTTTTACGTTTTGTGTTCGGGGTTTCTATAATTCGCGACTAAGGTTCTAATGGGTCCTTTATGATATAAAATGACCGGTAAAATTGAGAATGTGTATTCTTTCTTTCTTATATGGATTAAATGGTTAATTGAGTATTGAAATGAAAGTAAATTGCTTGGTAAGCAAGTGTTAGAGATCCTTGGTGGATCAATAACGGTTGTGCCCGGTAAGGGCACTTGTTTGGTTATGAGTCTTTGTTTGATGGGATCTGAATACCCAGTGAGGGAGTGTTGCAACATATGAAGGACATTCGATGTGAGATTTCGGGTGATGACATTTGCTCGATGCGAGATTTCGAGCCCCGTTCGATGCGATATTCCGAGCCCCGCTCGATGCGAGATTCTAAGTATATCGCTCGATGTGAGATTCTGAGCATGGGTGGGTTTCCCACTGTCGGGTGACATTGGGCCTCACTCCTGGTTTGTTTACTTTCATGTTGTCGTTGAGGTGCTGGTTGTTATAGCATGTGTTTAGGCGGTTATGGTAGCGCCATTTCTTTATTCTATCTTGACATCATATCATAGCATGCTCTTAATTATGATCCACCTAAAGCATGATCGAGTGTTTGTGTATCCACTGAGCTTTGTTAGCTCAGCGTTCGGAATCGTTGTTTCCGTTCGTAGGTCAATAGGTAGTTCGAGCGTAGCGGAGCACCATCGAAGCAAAGATCCGGCATTGACATTTTGGTAGAGTACAAGTACTTGGATATAGTGGGCTATGTATTCGTAGGACCCTATGTATTTGTAACTCTATTTGATTTAACTTGTATTGGTCAAATGTTTTATTTATGTGTTGGAGCTCCTTTAACTATTTTGAAGGTTTTAAGTATGTATGGATTTAAATGCTTGATATGTCGCATTTGGGATTTACAAGGTTGAATTTATTTTACCGGCTTTTAAAAGCCAAAATTTTATGGGAGTGGTTTGGGCTTGAAGCCCAATTGCAGCATCCGGGTCGAGGGTGTTACAGGTTGCATGTATCGCGATTTCATATGGTGTCACTATCGTCATATAACGGTCGTTGTTGTGGTTGCATACCACTATTTAAATCTCCGTCCCTAAGCAAGTGATGAAAAAAATAAATTTTAAGAGTAGGTTCATAGTAACAAGTATTGAAAAAAATTGGGCTTTTAATAACAAGTAATGAAAAAAATTGAATTTTAAAACTATGTCCACGATAACAACATTGAAAAAAATTGGGGCCTAATAACAAGTATTAGAAAATTTTGAATATTAAGAGTATATACATAATAATAAATATTGAAAAAAGCTTAGCACCTTATTGGCAAGTATTAAAAAATGGCCCATAATAATAAGTATTAAAAAAGGGTAAAACTTTGATACACAATAAAATTATTTTTATATAAGCCTGTGTATTTACACTGTAAGAACACAAATCCTAAATTCTTAATTCTAACCCTAAAAAACTAAACCCTAAACCTTAAATCCTATACACTAAATTTTAAACACTAACCTTAAATTCTAAACCCTACAACCTAAACCCATAAACCTTAAACCCTAAACTAAAACTCTAACCCTTAAAACTAAAAGGCACGTGTAAACTAAAGTTTACACGGCATGTGTATCAAAGTTTTTCATTAAAAAAAATTAAATTTTTATAATAAATATAATTTAAAAAATATAAATATTTAATTTTTTAAAACGGAGCGCCTTTATTACTTTTATCCAGAGTCAGGCCTGGTAGTAGCACAGAGTGTTGATTGCATTATTACAATCGGTGACGTCCAATACAATCATTGTATCGCAACCGCCGTTGCGGTTAAGTATTTGAATCTAGACTCTCACCTTATACTCCGCAACTCTAAGGTTATACTCTTACTTTCCTCGTATATTTATTTATTTACTTTATTTGCTAACATGTGTTTTTTTGCTTAACCAAGAATAAAAGTTTTATATTTTTTTCGATGTCTCTTTTTATATTTAACATAAAAAAATTAAATTTTAAACTATAATTTTAAATTTTAAAATATACATCATACTTCAAATTTTTAAACTCTAACTTCTTAGTATAACGGCGTGGGATTTATATTCGCTTATCCAGTTCGGCTGTTGCAGCGGTGTGTAAAAAGCCAAGTTTTTACTTCCTGCACCATTATTGGGCTATTACTCAAGATGAGTCCAAGACTCAACTCAACAGGGTAGGACCGAGTTGGGATAACCCAGTGTTGGGCTGAGTTAGGCCCACAGTGTTCAACCCTACCAGTCTACCACGAAACCAAGGTCTAAGAGCATCATTTCCAGCTTTGTTTCCCAATCACTCGCTCACCTTGAAACCATCACCAAAATCACCGATCAAAGCCGAAGATGGGAACCCTCGGCAAAGCCATTTACACCGTTGGATTCTGGATTCGGGAGACCGGCCAGGCTATCGATCGCCTCGGCTGCCGCCTCCAAGGCAACTACTATTTCCAGGAGCAACGTCTGTTTTTATACCATTTCTATCTGCATCGTTTCTTTCTTTTTCAATCTTCAACTTCTATTTTAACCTAATGTCTGCTAATTCCGAATTGAAATATGGATTCCATCAGCGGGGTTTCTTCAGCTGATTTCAATTATCATTTTTTTGTATCTCTGTTCATTTTATAGCTTACATTTCATTTGATATTGTTGTCAAATTATTGGACTACCTCTGTATCAAAACACCAAGTGTAGTTACAAACTTACTATTATAAACTCTGGGTTTTGTTTTCTTCCTCCTAACAGAATCTTTAATAACCTTGTTTAGTTGATTGTACTGGTTATGGGTTATTTTCTTTGCTGATTTGTGTGGAAATTGTTTGTTTATTTGTTATCATTGCATTTGGTGTCCAAAGATAGGGTTTTTCTTATGTTTTTAGTTTTTTTTTTTTCCTTTTCCTCAGCCACTGTTTCCATGGTGTTTTTCTTTTCTTTTCTTAGTTTCTAGGCATCGGACCTTGATGAACGTATTTGAAAAATCTCCTCTGGTCGACAAGGATGCATTTGTAGCCCCCAGTGCGTCTATCATTGGCGATGTTCAGGTGGGAAGAGGATCATCTATTTGGTATGGATGTGTTTTACGGGGTAAGATCCTTTTGCTTATATGTCCGATTTGGTGTTTTTGTTTGATGACAGTATTGTTTGTCTCTACTGAAATTGTTCAAGAAATGATGTTATCCAACTTTATGCTTATAAATTAGATTATGAAGGGTTTAAGATTATGCTAATGAACATTTAAATTACGACATAAGAAACAAATGTGTTATTAATTGTAATACTACTGGCTTTTGTTAAGTGTATTTTAATTTGAAAACTATATGAATAAAGATGGTAGACTTGAAGTTGATAATTCCAGCACGTATTCCGAATAGTTTAAATTTAACAAATGTCTATGTTTATCACATTGGTCTAGATAAATGTGGCTAGTGACTAGTCTTACACTTGTTTCAACTTTTAACAATTGATTTAGAGGAATGTAGCTTGTAGATTTAACTATTGGCTTCAACTATAAATTATCGGTATTTTTTAGTTTTTTTTTAATGATGTAAGATATTGTCTTCCTGATCGGCATTACTATTTCCTTAACTTTATAGCTTTCGTATATAATTATGCATGCACACTAGTAGGATGTTTGCAACTTGTACCTTATACCTTGTCCTCCACCTGGGTCATGTCCCCAATTCCACATGCTTCTTAAAACTTTAGTACAATCACAATGCATAAGATGACAACTTATTCTTCAGCAGATCAGACGTATTGATAGCAGTATTTATCACTCTTCTTCTAACTGTAAAATGATGTATATTTATATCACAGAGATATAATTTTTTGGGTTAAAAAGGTGTTTTCGGACAATTATTTTCTTCCCTCAAATGAAATCTCCTGGAATGAGTCATCTGTGCACCATGTGTGTGACTGCTGTTCCTCCTTATTCTAATTAGAATTAAGAAAGTTGAAAATTGATTCTTGCTGCCTCATACCACATAGCCATGCCTTTCAACAATGTAGGCTTAGGGCATCTCCTCTGAATAATAATACATTTTTAATGTATGGTAATTGATTTCGACTCTTCAGTACTATAATCTCAATAGGAGGAAGGTTCCTGAGATCACACCCAACCACGCTATCTTTTGATCGCCACATGCTGAGGAAGCTATAATTTTCTTATACCATTTGAATTTGTTCAGGCTATTTTAGGGCTATTTCTCTGACATCAGCTTTACTAGTTTTTGCTAACAATCATCCTAGTTTGGCTTGAACAGGGGACGTCAACAGCATTAGTGTTGGATCAGGAACTAATATACAAGACAATTCCCTTGTGCATGTGGCAAAGTCTAATCTAAGTGGGAAAGTGCTACCAACTAACATTGGAAACAATGTTACTGTCGGTGAGTAAAGTGGCATTGGCTATAAATTTCGTGTGAATTAACCTGATAAAAAGTTCCTTCTATTAATAGGATATGACTGGAACTTTGAAATCAAAATGAGCAGGTCATAGTGCTGTTTTACATGGATGCACTGTTGAGGATGAAGCATTTGTTGGCATGGGAGCAACACTTCTTGATGGTGTAGTTGTGGAGAAACATGCTATGGTTGCTGCTGGAGCCCTTGTGAGACAGAATACAAGGATCCCTGCTGGGGAGGTAATGTGAACTTCCTTTTTTCTGAACTTCTTTGTTTATGAAAGGCACATTGGTCTCATAGCATGTATGGATAAAAAATAAACTAGAAACATGCAGGAGAAGTTAGAAAACTTGGAAAGAAATAGAAAACGTATACATAGAGCTGGCATAAAGATAAAACAGGTGTTATGATACATTTTGGTAACATAAGCCGGTTCTAGTCTACTGCTTGTATTAATATTTTGTGCTGGAGGGTGCTGGAAAATGTACTTAGAAGTTTTACTTTAGATGACTGGGTGCTTAATCTTGCCTGTTTTTAACAGGTCTGGGCAGGTAATCCAGCTAAGTTCCTGAGGAAGCTAACTGATGAAGAGATAGCATTTATTTCCCAGTCAGCCACCAATTATACCAACCTTGCACAGGTACATGCAGCTGAAAATGCAAAGCCCTTGGATGAAATTGAATTTGAGAAAGTTCTTCGCAAGAAGTTTGCTCGTAGGGATGAAGAGTATGACTCAATGCTGGGTGTTGTCCGTGAAACTCCCCCAGAACTAATTCTTCCGGACAATGTCCTTCCAGATAAAGAACAAAAGTCCCAAAAATGATCTCATTTTTTTCACAGGTTACTTTTTATTTGCTCCCGAAAGCCTTGAGATTTGGCATCAAGAAAAATATATTATGTTCAAGTATATGCAGAGGGATGATTTTTCTTTCTTTTTCAAATAATGCCGGACATGTTTTAGGATAGAATCATGGCTCCATTTTAGCTATGAACTCTTGCTTGTTTGTATGGTTTACTCAGAGACACTGTTCATGACCGGAGAAATGTATTTTGATGTCTAATGTTCCTTACCTAAGATGCTTGTTTTCTACTTATGATTGGCCGCCTCCTTGTGCACCAGTATAAAACAAGCGACTGGCTTTGCTGTGCTTATAGGTTGATAACAAGTGATCCCAAGAGCTTCTGGTGATTGTAATAAACAATGGTGAATACTCTCGGAAATCCAAGGGTTATTTTAAAGCTAGGGATCATGCAAGTACTAGTTAACGAATGAAATGCTCAAAAATTGCATCCCAATTTGCTGCTGCAACTTATTTCTTGCATTCAAGCATTTTGAGTTGGATTCACAATTTTTTAAGTTATATTAAAACCTTTCATATTTAAGCTATAAAATCTAAAACTTAATCTAAAACTTAAATCTCTGGCCCTAACACCCGAAAACTTATGCCTTAAACCCCTAACGCTAAATTCTAACCATAAATATTAAATTTTATACCCTATAACTTAAACCCCTAAATCTTTAAACCCTAAAATTGAAAGGCTTGTATAAATTTTGTATCAAAATATTTTCCATTTTTCAAATACTGCTAACCCTTAAAAATTGTTAAGGTTGCATAGAACAACCTTCAGTTCAGCTGTGCTAAAATCCCCGCCATTATACATTTCAAAAGTTCGTACAACTAAGAACTAGCATATAACAAAATATAATTTCGATGTTTGTTTGTGGGCCACAGATCCCTCGTGTCCGTAGCAAATTTCATAAATTCAAGTAATAGCACCCAAATAAGCTGACAACAATCATGTATCTTGAGTATAACTGTAATCGTAGTTTCAAGTCAAGCTAGTCTTTGTATGTTTACAGCAATGGTAAAAAGATGGTTTGCAAAAGAAAGAATGAAATATCCAACCCACTAATAATGTCTACTGCTAACTCACTCAAATCCACAAACACGTGCTAGAAATCCTTATCTAAAGATGAGGATGTGCGCTGATGCCAAGAAACCTTAAATATCCATTGGGGCCGCACCCTCGTCGGTAGAACCACCGCGATCAGCTGCAGCCTCTTGTCCCGTGGCAGCATCAGGTTCAGCAGGTCCTTGCTCTCCCACAATATCGAAGGCATTGATCATTTGTTGTACAGTTTCCTGATCCAAAATATGGAACGACTCCCCGACCCCTACCACAGCAACTGTACATATTGAACTTTTTAGAGTTTCTCCTTGCAGGGTTTCCCTTATTGCCATAAGAGCATCTTTGACCAGATCATCCCGAGAGGAATCTGCAAAGTTCTCAAACCTACGTTCCAAGTATGTCTTTGCAGCTTGTGAGCGGGATCCAATGGCAAAAGCCTGATACTCAAAGTAATTTCCGCTTGGGCAGTTGTAATAGAGATGAGCCCCAGATTCATCCAAGCCAGCCACCAACAGGCCAACACCATAAGGTCGTTTCCAAGAGCGCTGGGTGCAGACCTGCCACCAAACACAAGCATTTCCTCCTTTTCAATTGTACAAAAATAATAGCACTAGTATGTTGGTAGGGTTGGTGTTCCACAAGAAATTGCCATCTTTAGCATCAACTATGTTTAATTTAATTGGGGTTAAGCGTAACCCAAATATGCAATGAATTAAAATAATTACATCGATACTGCTGAGCAATATACAAAATAGTAAGGAAGGCTAAGCACAGAATAGTAAGGAAACAAAGCAAAAGATAAAAATCAGAGGGCTTCCACAACTTTTATATAACTATCATAGAGGCATACGAAAACATAGATAATCTATCACAACTTACAGTCACCGACTCTAATCAAACCTCAAAGACTTGACGTCATTCAAAAACTCTTGCATCAACAAATATACAGATCAAGTAATCACAAAAAAGTTGCAAAAATACCACATGGTCACATAACACCAGCACAGCTAAAACCAATCACACAAAAGCACGCCAAGCTCTCTGAGTTGGGTGCAGAGAAACCATCAAACCATTCAAACCTTAAATGCGCTTCTATCCAATTATACTCTCAATCATTCAATTGGCACAGTAATTGTAATACACTCACAATCTCCAACAATCTTTCCAAATCAACCTTTGTATGCACATACGAGATTGTTATCTGAAAGAGTAACTCTGTGCAAAGTTTAACAACTATCAAGTAAAACTAACCAACTGAATCCTTTTTTTCCTTTTGTTTGTATCATACTAATCCTCATTATCCATTTCATTTTCCTCTATCCCATATTGAACTTTGGATATTACTTTAATCATGGCCAAAATGCAAATCGGCGGTTCAATTCACTTTAAATTCCACATTACTTGATCCATCAATGCTTCCAACACAAAAGCCTTAACTGCGAGGTAATCTTCATTGAGAAGATATTCAGGTTAAGTCAATTACCATTTTATGCTTAATTTTGCAGTTCTATTAACTTTAATGCTTCAGTAGATACCCGCTAATTAGGGTTTCAAATAGCGATTTCTCAAAGAAAAACCAAAAATCAACATCACCCATCAGTTCAACGACACTCAAAATGAAGCTCATTTTGCATTTTTGAAGTAAAAGTTCAAAGATTTAGAATTTCAAGAAACGAAAAGGACCTGAGCTTTATCGGCAAGTTGGACGACAAGTCTGCCCACAGGAAGCGGCGACTCAAATGTGAAACTGTAGTTAATACACTCGTTCCTCATATACCGAGAGAGAACGCGGCCGTCGGCAGTGAGACCGGCGATGGCGACGCCGATGTGATCGTCGACTTTGAAGATCTTCTTCTGGTGAAAAGACAACTCGGAATTAGCCTTGTTGATTCAACCCAGAACGATATGGGTCTTAGATCGAAGCCCGATCGCCGCCGAGCCTTGCTTCACGGCTTCCATGGCGTATTCCACTTGGAACAACCGCCCCGCCGGACTCCATGTCGTCACATCGGTATCGTACTGGTTCCTGAACATTTTCCTCTACGCCACCGTCTTAATTGCTAGCTTTCCTCGATAGAAAAAACTGGGTTTTCAGCTCTCTTTTTTCTGGGTATTTTAAGAGGGGTTTTTCTTCTTCTTCAAGACAGATTTGAGAACGGTATACAGTGAAAAACGAAAGCCCATTTGATTGCTTTGGTTCTATGCCGTTATCATTGGGTCATTCCATATAGAAATGGGCCAATAGGCCTGGTAAATATTATTTTTGGTTGCCATTCCGGTTCTTCGGGGCCTTTGTTCTAACTAATCCGGACCGATTCGAGTTGTACACTTAATTTTGGTGGATGAGTTTTTCAAAAGGAATTATTAGCATTCACAAAACCTTAAATTCGAGACCTACTTAAATGATTCAAGCTACTTACCATTTGAGCCAACCCATTACTAATATCTTAAAAATAAAGGTGTCATAATCTTATTAGGTTCATATATGATTACTGTTCATATTTGAAATTTAGAGTGTTCTTTCTAACGATATCATTTTTAGAATTTAAATTCGAATCTCTCATTAGAGTTCAATGCACAATGTTACTACACCTAACATTTGTCAGTTTTTTATTTCATTATTTCAATAGTTAGAGTTGAAATCAAAAAGGGGAAATTTGATTTCAATATAAATTTTATATAATTATTTATATTATGTTTATTTTTAAAAATTAAATTGATTATATATTATAAAATATAAAAGTTACAACATTTTACGTAAAATATATAAAAATAATTAAATTATTATAAAGTCTCATAAATAAACTTTAAAAATCAAGAAGAAAAAAATCGAGTTCAATATAAATATTATGTTAGTTTTTAAAAATTAAATTGATTACATATTATAAAATATATAAAAAGTTAAAATATTTTACTTAAAATATATAAATATATATATCTCGGTGGAAACAAAAAGTTTTCACAAGCGCATTGGTTTAAGGGTTTAGAGATTTAGTTCATGGTTTATGCGTAGGGGTTTAGAATGTATGGGTGTAATTAGAATTTAGGGTTTAGATTTAGGGTAATATGGTTGGTGTTTAGATTTTAACATATAAACCTTAAATTTTAACCACAAACTCTGAATTCTAACTACGACCCCTAAATTCTAAATCTATACACCTAAACCCATAACTCTAAACCCTAAACTAAACCCCTAAACCCCTAAATTAAGACGCTTGTGGAAACTTTTGTTTCCACCGCCAATGTATAGAATAATTTTTTTAGGAGCATACATACACACAAAATAAAAGTTATATCTCAAACTAGGGGTAAGCATTCGGTTAATTCGGTTAACCGACCGAACGTATTACCCAAAATTCATTAACCATTTTTTTTCTTTTTAGCTGTTAACGGAACCAAAATTTTTTCGAAAACTTTTAACCTAACAGAAAAAAATTCGGTTAATTCGGTCGGTTTTCGAATTAACCAAAATTTATTATAAAATTTTGGGTAAATTACACAATTGGTCACTAAATTATGCTAAAATAATCTTTTTAGTCACTAAACTTTCATTGTATGCTAATTTGATAAAAGTTTAATGACCATTTTATAATATATTAAAAAATTAATGATCATTTTATAATTTTTAAAAGTTCAAGGACCAAAAATAAATATATGTAATATATATAATATTTAATATATAATAATTTCAGTTAATTCAGTTAATTAACTGGTTCGAACCGAATTAACTGATAATCGAATTTCCTAAAAAATCAACCGTTAACCGAACTTACCTAAAATTAACCGACCGAATTAACCGAAAAAAATTCGATTAGGTCAGTTAAAACTGAATAATGTACACCCTATCTCAAACCAATAAAAAGCTTGATTTAAGGAGTGTGAGGTTATAGTTTATGGACAACACAACAATGTATTAAAATTTGGAAGGTTAATATTGTCATTTTAAAAAGTAAATACATAATATTTAAATGTATTTTTAACCTACAATTTGATATAATATCTATACTACCTAGACTCTTCCTCACCCGTAAATCTGAAGATATTGAACGCTTAAATATACTCGATCTCACATCCTACTTTATATTGTACAAACGACAATGTCAATCGAACTAAATGAATTGACTACTATTTTATATATTTAAATTTTAAGGTATAGTAAATTTGTATAAATTTTACATGTCAGTAATATATTTTGTTGATTTTAATACATTGTCATGTTTTTTTCATAGGAATGGGAAAATTACCCGTCCCCGACCCGCTGTGCACCGACACTACCCGATCGAGTTTTTTCTTATAATTTTCGGGGATCGGGGGTGGGGCGGGTATTTAAAAATGTAAAGTCGGGTCGGGTCGGGGCAGGTTTGGGTTTGATATGAAAATTCCCTGCCCCGCCCAAGTATTTTTATATTTGTTTTCTTCATATGAGTAATTTAATTGCTTTTATTTTATTTTTTATATAGTTTAAAGTCTGTAAAATTTATATTTTGTAAATATAACGGTCGTTCGATCGAATCTAACATTTATCGTCGACGAAATTTAATATATTTTTTTATATTTTTGGGTTGGGATCGGGTTTAGGGTTTATAAACCGGGGCAGAGCGGGTAAATTATTATTTTATTTATGGGGCGGGTGGGGGTCTAGTTTTGAGATTAATATATCGGGGCGGGTTCGGGGCGACCAAAAACCCGCCCCACCCCATTGCCATCCCTATATTTTCATGATATTCATTTGTGTGTTAAATCTTAAAATTTTACATAAATAACTTTTCTAACGTTAACAACATTTTGTGTAGATTTTGGTACATTAGTTCATGTATGTCGTATTAATACTATATTTATATTGTTTCGTACTCTATATAGTTTATCATTCACTTTAGAAGAATAATTCTTCTTTTAATATTGTGTCTTAATTTATTACTTATATTTTACAAAATTTGTTATAGTGATAAATTTACCAAATTAATATGTATTTTTATCGTATTTTATTGGTTATTAAGTATTTAAACTCAAAATTCAAAGGATAATATCTAAATTATCTATTATTTAAAGTTTAGATCAAAAAATTTGAGGGAACTAGCCCATCTTTATTTAGTTTAGCCCATACTTAATTAAAAATGTGATAAGTCGTATTTTTTTATTTAAATACTTATTTTTTATCGGAACTAAAATACTATTAGACTAAAATTTATTAAATAGTATTTAAATTTTTTAATAGGGATCTAGACCTCATTGGACCAAAAGGGTGCTCGTCCCTGTATGCATTTTTTTATGATGTCACATTTTTACTTATTTTTCCCTCCTTTTGTAATTGTAATTATTCAAAAATTAGATCATTATACAAATCTCAAACTATTATTGGATTAAGATTTTTAAATAAAAACAATGAAGCTTTAATTTTAAACTTGTCAATATATAGGCATTAAATTTCAAATGTTATCAAAATCAACCGGCCAATTGAGAATTAATAAATTAGAGAAAAGAGAAATAGCGAGGAAATTTCATTGAAAATGAGGAGAAATGAGGAACATAGAACATGATTGCCATTCTCTGACACAAAGATGTTGACTTATAAGTCTCCGTTTTTTGGCACCTAGTTCTTTGTCCTTAGCTTGACTTAGTCACTATAATTAGCAATGAAAAGTCACCCCTTGATTCTTTCTTCCCTGTAACTTACGACTGCTTCAACTTGTTACTGTTCAGAAATTATTATATATTACCGGCTCACCACATTATCTATGATCTCATCTAATAAAATTCATTTATTTAATGACATGTAAGAAAGGTGTAGAGATTCACTTTGAAAGAAAATGAGATAAAAAATTATTATTGGATGAGATCATAGATAATTTGGTGAACCAGACTCATCTAGTAATTTTTTCAATTTTAAATGTAAATTTGACATTTCTAATTATCCCTACATCCATACTTCTTTTTTGACTAGGCTGGATTTCATTTCCTATTACTATTAGGTTGCAGTTTTTTGTTAAAGACTTGTTTTGTTTTCTCGGATTAGTCTGGTTCGTATATATTTAGTTAAATTACAATACAAGTTATTTAATTATGGGTTTAATAATAAATATGTTATTTTAAAAAAAATTACAAGCTCTTCATATTTAAAAATTTCATCATTTTAAACTTTAGTATATATTCTACTCTCAAATTGCTTATTATTCTCTCATAAAGATTATATTACTTTTCTGGTATAATAATAATTTAACATTAATTTGTTGTTTTATGGTAGAATCTAATTATTTAATTATTGCTTTGTTTTGATGAACTCTCTTACTTTAACAATATCACAAAAAAATTAATTGATAGAATTTTAAAAGTTCAGTTAATTCGATTTCGGGTGGTTCGGTTCGGTTTATAACCGAACATATAGTTTGAACACCCTTCGTATGGATTATATTCTTATCTCGACCGGTTCCAAACTCGATTTGTGGACCATACCTATGTGAGAGGTTGAATGTTGGCGTCTCCGATGGGGTCGTCTGCCCAATGCCTTCTTGTTGGAGTAAACAGGCTGAGACTTTCCAACCAAACAAGGGACTGATCTCTGTTTCATGGATTTGGTAAGGATTGCACCGTGATATTATAAGCCCGTAAGTGTGTACATTTGGTTAATTGACCGAATTAAATTACTCAAAATTCATTAATCGACTTTTTGTCTTTTAACTGTTAACCAGACTGAAATTTGTTCGAAAATTTTTAATCGGATCGAAAAAAATTCGGTTAATTCAGTCGGTTTTTGAATTAACCTAAATTTGTTATAAAATTTTGGGTAAATTACACAATTGGTCTCTAAATTATGCTAAAATGATATTTTTAGTCATTGAACTTTCCTTTTATGCTAATTTGATAAAAGTTTAATAACCATTTTATAATATATCAAAAAATTTAATGATCATTTTATAATTTTTAAAAGCTCAATGACAAAAAAAATATGTAATATATATAATATTTAATATATAATAATTTTGGTTAATTAACCGGTTTTATATTGATTAACTAATTGCTTAATTATTTTATTTATAATTGTTGAATGATAGTTAGAGTTGGCAATGATAGACATGATTAAACGTAAGATTAATGTAAGAGAAACTGATTTCACAAACGTTTAAAATATCTAACAAAAACGATATATAATTTGTATTATGTCGGTTACTGTTGACCACGGTCCGAAGGCTAGTTCCCGGTAACATTACATTTAATATTTGTCTGAATGAACACCTACTTTCTTGCTAGTTTGAATAAGTCTTTTTATCTTTTTGCTTAGGTTATTCTTTTTTTTAAGCTTTTATTTTGTTGCTATGTTGTTCATAGTTTTAAGCTTTTACTTAGATTAATTTGTTACTTCCTTGCGTATAAATATTAATTATGTCAATAAAAATCGAGTTATCTCTACTGATTATAATGTCCTCGTCACTTATAACCAATCGATTGATCTTATCTCATACTATGGATTTAATACTTCATTATTAGCTTTTTAATCAATAAACTAATCAATGCTTTCCAAAATTTGTTAAGCATAATGGAAGTAAACCTAATTAAGCTGGTATACAAGAAACACTTGGTTAATGTGTATTACAAAATGACTTAAGTAGTGTAAACTAATTGTGTCAACTAATCCCAATCGGGCCATATGATGGGAGTTTCTTTCCTACTTCATAAGGAAATGCATAATAAAAACGACTAAAAAGTAATAAAGAATTAATAAGAACTGGTTCAAATGGTAAACAGTTTGATATTACTTAAACAAGTATCGAGTTCTATGTTTTGTGTATGTAAAAAAATTATTGTTGAAAGACCGACTCATAAAACTAGATGTACAATACATGTTGGTTTAAATTAGTCATAACCAGGGATTTAAAAAGCGGACCGCGATATCGGCCGTGATATAGCGGTCGTGCCGCCGTCCGAAACCTCAATAGGGGTAAAAAATGGTCCGCAATTGTCGCAATTCAATCGTTTTTGTCCGAAACTGTAATATAACGTCGCGACCGCGATCGCGATTTAAAACCCTGGTCATAATAAAACTCTAAAAACCGGATAAAAAATAAAATAACAAGAGAGGACCCACTTTTTACTTTTCTTAGTGGGAACTGAGAAGGTACACATGCGAAACAGCTTAGAATTTATATACTCCGCCACGGGACCCTGGTTTGCCTGCTGTCTGTGTACCACCTAACCAAACTCACCTCCACCCTAAACTCGTGTGTCTGCCCGGTCCCGACTCAGTTCCGTTCGGTTCATTGGTTTTCTATCAGTATAAATGAGACACTTGTAACTATATGATATTCGGACTTTCACAGTTTCTCTTAGAAAATCATATTCATTCTAATTATGTTAGATTTGACTAGAGAAAATCTTTAATTTATATTGGTTTGGTCATGATCAAATCAAAACTCGAACTATCAAGTGAGTTTAAAGTTAAATATTTTAGTATTTTAGCTGAATAGTTCATAATTTTAATAGGATTTTTTAATTTTTATATGTATTTATAAGAGAATAAATAGAAGTATACATTTGTAGTTCAACAAATAAAAATTAAATTTAAAATTAAACATAAAGATTATATATATATATATATATATATATATCTATCGTAAATTATAATATATTTAATTTAAATTTTACGCCATTATCAACAATTAATTAGTTTAACGGGATCAGAGTTACGCCCTTTAAGTAATATTCGAATCATAATATTGTGAATAAAAAAAATTAAATTAAAAAAATCATTCTTATATTAAATCTTTGCAAAAATTCAATCCAGATTTATGATTTATCACACAACACACATCAACGTTGTGAGAAAATTAAATCCAGGAATCAATTTTCGTTAAAATAAAAGCACTTTGACCGAAAAATAATACTCCATATTTTTTATTAAATTTAACTTAAAAAATAAAAGCATGGGGCAACCCACCTCTATATAAAGCCCAGCATCGAATCAATTCAAATCATTCATCTTCCAAAGCACCGTATTATTAAGTACCCACCTTCTCGAAAGCAACCTTAAACCTTCTCCTCCATTTCCCCTCGTAACTGTCTCCTTAAACAAAAATGGATTCCTTTGGATTTGACAACGTTAAGGCAGAGAAAGAGGATGCTCTGCGGAGATACAACATGGAGACGAAGCTAAGGTCCGGTCTTCAATTTACCGGGTTTTTGTTGGTGTTGTTTTTGTCATCGTGCTCTTGGTTCCCCACTCTGATTCCCGACATCGTCCAGGTTGCCGGAGATCTTCGCCTCCGTCTTAACAACGCTCTTAACGAGTCTGTTTCGGTTTTCGTTGTTTTAAACATCCTCATCCTCTTTGTTTATGTTCTGTCTAGCCAAAAACAGAGCATGAAACAACCCGATATCTACGACGAGTGCGTCGGCTCTCGCCAGAGAATTGTACCGGCATCCGCCGTCAGCGATGACACCGCGGTGGATAGACAAATCGTCGCGGCGGAAAATGCGGTTTTTGTTACGGAGACAAAACGTTCCTCCGTGGCCGTGGCTACGGAGGAGACCACGGTGGACAAGCAAATCGTCCCGGTGGAAAATGCTGTTGCTGTTGCAGTGACAAAACCCAAGCCTTTAATAACGTCAACTGAAAAAGTCGAGCAAAAAGAGTACAGAAGAACACGATCGGTGCTCTCGGAATCTGGAAAACAGCGTCCTCGCCGGGAGTTCAAAAGATCGGAGACAGCAATGATGGGAAGAGAGCTGGTGGTTTCAAGGACTGAACCACGGAGGAAATCGCTCGATGAGATGAGCAACGACGAGTTCCGGTTAATAGTAGATAGTTTCATTGCTGAGCGAAGGAAAACTTTGATCCAAGAAAACTGCATGTCGATTGTGGTTAAGAATTAGAAGATTATACAGTTTTTGGCGAGTTCATAGAAAAAATCTGCTTCGGTTTTCGAATTATTAGGTTCTGGGGCTGGGGATCGTATATTGATTACTGTGTGAGATGTACAGTCATAATATTTCCCAGATTTTCTGGGAAAGTAAAACTTTTTTTATGGAATCTTTTCGGGAATTTTTTTAGAGCCCAAATAATTGATAATTGAGATCAAGTTCTTCTTACATGTTTGGTTATTTCAACGTAATTTCGACCCGCTGTTGCTTTCGTTGTTCGTGAACATGATTAAAACAAAGATTTGTATTACCATTTCAGTCAATTATGTCATTTTCTTGGAGTCCACCAACTTCCAAATTTTGGTTCTTCTTCTAAACTCGTGTTTGCCTGTTTCATATTTTTTTCCTTTAATAAATTCTAACCAATACCGAAATCCCAAAAGTAAAATGGTGGATGAGGAACAGTAAAAACTGGTAAAGTAAGATATAAAACCTGTACTGTGGAGTAACCGATGAATCCAAAGAGATGATGTCTTCGGAAAAGCGGAAATAGATGGTGCGTGACTGATGTTAGTTCGTATGTACGGTGTTGGGTCAAGTTTGCCTTATTTGTCTTGTATTTTTTAGTTTCGAATAAATGATTTTGTCGTTGTGGCACGCTTTATTCTATCATTTAATATGTTTTATCAGTCTTTTACCACGCTTTTTTATATATCGGTTGACCTTTCTTTTATTTAATTTTCAATCAAGGTTGGATTTGATATCGTCAAGACATATCAAGATGACGTTCTTTTGGTTACCACACTAATATTCATGTTTTAGACCCTCGAAGTGAATTTGGATACACTGACAGATACACACTATGTTTAGGGTGGGCACGTGACTACCCTCAAATTTGAATTTTCTTCTATTAGCTATCTATTTTATTAATGGTGCTCATCCTGAAATTTTATTTGTGCCACCCTAAAATTTTATGAAAATTGTTTGTGTCCACTCTGAACTTTTATTTGTTCTCATCTACATATAAATTATAATAAAATATTGACCAACGATGTTTATAAGTAATCTACAAACAATTCATTTGAGCCAAGTTCATTTACAGCCCACATAAAAGTTCAAAAATACTAACCAATTACAAGAGAAAGAGAAGCTCATAAAAAATAAAATTATTCGGGTTCTACGCCTACTTTTGACGCTCTTTCTTCCTCAAACACAAAGTTCTCTATAACCCCATAGACCTGCCTATGCGATACATCTAATCTAGGAGGTCACATTCGGGTCACCGGAGCGACCCATATTAAAAACAGAAGAAAACTCTTAAACATACATTGAAAAGTATAAAATACAATTTCTGTTAAAACCATTTTAAAATTTCATTACACAAACTAAAATCTAGAAAACGTATTACAGACACAATCATAAAAACAAAACGTGACATACATGCCCACTAATACACAGGTACCGTACTCCGAAAGCAACGCCGATGGAACTCCAACCATTGATGTCGATCACTAAACCAAGATAGATTCCTTCTATCATGCTATGGTAAAAACAACGTGAGCTTCGGAAAGCTCAGTAATACAGAACTACAGACTGATGTTATAGGCACAAGCAAGTAAATGGCTAAACAATACTAATATGATGATCCAATCAACAACTGTTTTCATTTAAGATATTGATATTCGAACATCGATATACTTAGGTAATATGAGTGTTCTTTATCTGATCACCTGAGTACCAAACAAGATACCTATATTCCGAAGAATCAGAAAATGTCTGGATTACGAAAGTCGAACTGCGAAAATTTGTATGTTTCAATGATATCGGATTCGGAACATAGAGAGTTTCTGACTTTGGTAAATTAATTCAGTAGGGTAGAATTATAGAAAGAAACAAAAAGTTTTATTTTAAATACCTGACTACCCTCTAACCATACACCGATATGTAGTAATCCATAACAGTATCCGGAAAGACTTACCCTAGGCCCATTGGGCGTAGGAGCTTGCAGAAAGACTTACCCTAGGCTCATTGAGCCTAGGAGCTTACCTAAGGGGATGCCTTAGGTCCAGAAGGAGTTACCAGCGCTGAGCCTACAGATTATTCAATCATATCCCAAAAATACCCCAAATCAGATAGTTTAGTAGACAGACAGAATAAGAAAACAGTAATCATACATATATTTCCTGAATATTAGAAACCAGAGAGCATATTTTTCATATCAGTCATAATGGTATATTATTATTATTATTATTATTATTATTTTGACAGACAAGATTCATGGTTTTAATCTGAATGAGAGTTTTAATTACAAAACAGGGAGAGAAAAAAATGCATGTGCAAGGAGCACGCCAGATGGTTCAAATTACCACTTAGAGAACCTTGATAAATATAGATGGAATATACTGAATTTTAGTCCATGCTATACTGATTTTAGGATTAAGGAACCTATTCAAAGAGTTCGATCATCATCGTCTTCATTCAGGTGCTTAGGGTTTTGTACTTTATAGTCATTCCAAAAATTTTAGTATTTCATGATTATGTAAGATTTCGAGTATAACAAATTTATTCGGGATTTCAAATATACTCGAAGAGTACCAGACGATTTGCTCAAGGCAATTTGACTTCCAAGGGCAATTTAGCAAATACAACCCAAAAAGGGTAACGTTTAAAACTCACAAAAATTCGTGGCTTTTAATTGGCTAATCAGACTTCCAAACCGAACGCTTCCGCCATATGACAATATTGTTGCGCTTTCCAGTTTCCAGACAAGTCTTACAGATGTTCATTCCTTAGTTCTGGTAGCCTCATATAGTTAAAATGTCCACTTTCATAATCATTATTGGTCTTTCACCGCGTAGTTTAACATGTCTTTGCATTTTAATATACAAATACAAAGTAGTATATGAGATAACCATCATATCTGGGTTATGTTTCTCGACCCTTACAAATAATACAATTATTAAGATTTTTATCTGGGTTAAGATTTCTCAAAAGTATCATCTTCTGTCGATTCATATCGGTAATTTAATTATTCGATAAGTCAAGGATAACTTAGCCGTTTTAGAAGTTTTGTCGCTCAAATATATTTCGATCATTTAGGTTATTTTAGTCATTATGGTCCTTCCAAACAATTTATTCAATTCAGAACCCGAGAGCATAACCGTCATTTGCTTAATTTATTTAATTCAGTGCTTGAAAAATATTTCATTCATTACAATCATCTATATCAATTCGGTCTTTCTATCATTTAGATCAACTCGAAAATTCTGAAGTACTTCTAGAAACTTTATCTTCAAAGTTTTATCCAATATTCTAGATAAATTCAAGTATTTTATTTTTCTCACTCACTAGCATCATAATACCGAGATCTTTCCCAACATTTTAAGGATTTCAGACAACACAATTGTTTTATCACATAAAGTGCATATTCCATATCATTTCCTTAGTTTGAGGGTATAATGGTCTTTCGAACATTTAGGGGCGATTTCGTCATTTATATTCCAATTATTCAAGACATTAATTTCGTTAACATAAAACCAGAATTTTTTATTTAATGATTATTGATTAATCGCAGAACTCAGGAATCCTATCGACTATCAAACTTTCTATTCGATTATTAAATCTTTTTCGGATTACCCTTCTTATATTTCGCAAATGATTTGACTAACAGAGCTAACCATACGCTTAATCAGAATCGCGCATGAATTAACCAGATACCATTATGTTTCATAGAACATGCAAGAGGTAGTAAAGTATTACCTTGATTCGGTGTTACATCGGGGAAACTTTAAAACTTCCTTCGATTGCTCTCGAACCCGAATTCAAAGTCCACCAAACTCGGATATGTAGTCATAAAATCCTTCAATCAAACATAGCCATTAATCAGTCATTGTTCTTAAATCCATTGCTCACTAAACTGAAAATCAATCATATATACAAATTCAGGTTTAAGGTTAATTTTGGAGGCTTTTGGATTCGAATTTTACAAAACCGACTAACGTCAAAGTCACATTTACAAATCAATCAAATATACAAATCAATCACATTTACAAAAATAAAATAGGATTTTTTGAAAAATTTAACTTTTTGGGTCAAAGTCAACACTGAGGTCAGCAGTCAAAGTCAACACTAACGTCATGCTAACATCATCAGTCAATGGTCAACGGTCAATGCTGACGTCAGCAGTCAACACTGATGTCAGCAATCAATGGTTTGACTTGGGTGAGTTGATTTACTAGATTGACTCGGTCGGGTCAACTCACTGAGTTAACTTAGTCGAGTTGACTCACTGGGTTAACTCGATCAACGGGTCGATTCAGATCGGGTCAACAGGTCGGATCGAGTTAACAGGTCGGACTGGGTTAACGGGTCAGGTCGGTTCAGAACTGGTCTAAGGTAGAACCAGTTCGAGGCCGGTTTAGGCCCGGTTCAATACGACCACCGTCCAGGGCTGTCAAAAATCACCCTGGGAGGTGCGTGCACTCCACGCACAGCCAACATGGCCGAAAAAAGCCCAAAATGCTCAATCTTGGCCGGATTTCACTCCCAAGACACCCATTTCAGTCCAAAAACCCTCAAAACAACACGAAATTGGACAAAACTTACCTACTTATCCCAAACGTATTCGAACTCTGGCAGAAGACCAAACGACATCGGTTGGATGATTGACAGCTTGGTTCGGGATCGTCTTGACACGAGGGAGATAGCTACGGCGGTAGAACCTCGAACGAAGGTCGGTGACGGCCGAATACGACATTGGTTTGAATATGTTTAAAACCCTAGGTTCGTCGAACATAAACACGATGATTCTGGGCAGTAACAACGACGTTAAACGAGCGGGATTGGGGGTTTTGATCAGCCGATGACAAGGAACAAGGTGGTGGCGGCGGTGAGCTAGATCAGAGAAGGGTGGCCGAAATGGAGGTGGGAGAATTTTAGGGGAAATTTTGGTTTATTTGATTCGAACCAAAATGGAAAATGAAGAGTCAATTTTATTTTTAATATTCCTAGTATACCGAATTAAAAAGGGTTTTAATTAAATTTCAGAAACTCATATCAAATATGAGCTTTAGCTCAATTGGTTACCCTTCATGCTCAAGCAGCCAAGGTCACGGGTTGGAACCCCCTTGGCTGCAAAACCCCAAGTTTATTTTTTTTACACAGGGTGTTACAATTCCTCCCCCCTTAAAAGAAATTCCAACCTCGAAATTTATCAGTCGGAGAACTGCAAAATTTGCTCTCGCAACCATTATTGTACTGAAACTTGCTCATCAGAGTATGATTCTCAAGACTTCTTCAGACAATCACGGATCAAAATAGCAGCGCACTCGGTCTCTTTGACTGATGTTGATCTTCAGAATATCCCATCATAAATCTTATACCAACAAATCAGAATACAATAGCTGCCATTATATGAGACCCTACAGAGCATCATGCATACACTTGCCTAGTAGCCGTAGCATAAACAGACTTTGTTAGGGGGAGAGAAAGTCAAACACACACCTCGATGTGTATCTTCTAAAATCTAAATTACTTTATCAGACTGGCCATCAATTATAGACATGAATTTATACTGAAGTTCGAACATACACTCAAAACCTCATACAAAGCTATTCAGAATAGTGGGTTAACCACAAATCTTAATCATAAATTTATATAATTGTACTCCGTACAACCTATCAATTCTCTGAATCACATAACATGGTCAGCTTGTCGAGTCGTTCAACAGTCACTCAGGCAGAATTTTTTATACAAGGGTTTAGAGATATTCTAGCAACGGTGTTTACAGAAATTTACTCCAACATCCACCCATAAATCATTTTAAGCTATAACAGAATAGACGAACGCGATGTTCTGTTATAACTACCAGTGTAACATCCGAATGTAACTATTTCTTTAGATATTACAGAATCACATCAGAATCTAGGCTTTTGCTAAACACAAACATCTTGTATAAATAACTTGGTATTGGCAGAAAAGCTTCTCGCAGATAAGCACACTATGGTCAAATCATAATGGTATGGAGCTTGACACATATCAAACTTTAAATCTAATCTATGACCGAATCCTATTCAACCTTAAATCTTGCCAAAATCCATCATACTTCATTATTTCACAGACTTGAGCATTCATTCCCATTCTGAACCAAATCGTTAATTCTCCCAGGCCTCAACTATTTTAGATTTTTATTCGAATTCGGATCTATCATGTGAATATGAAACACAAACAAACATCATGTGTATCATTTTCCAGAAGAGTTTGGGCATAAGGGACATAAGGCTTAGATATATTTATTTTAGAAAGGTTTTGACATCAGAGTTTCGGCACTGATGAGTACGATAATGATCTGGGGCATGTATTTACCGGACGCTCTAAGACAGAAGATCGGCCGATCTAACCCAGAAAGACGCAACTCTAAGCTCTGATACCACTAAATGTAACCTCCTAGACCTGCCTATGTGATACAACTAATCTAGGAGGTCACATTCGGGTCACCGGAGCGACCCATATTAAAAACAGAAGAAAACTCTTAAACATACATTGAAAAGTATAAAATACAATTTCTGTTAAAACCATTTTAAAATTTCATTACACAAACTGAAATCCAGAAAACGTATTACATACACAATCATAAAAATAAAATATGACATACATGCCTACTAATACACAAGTACCGTACTCTGAAAGCAACGCTGATAGAACTCCAACCGCTGATGTCAATCACTAAACCAAGATAGATTCCTTCTATCTTGCGATGGTAAAAACAACGTGAGCTTCGGAAAGCTCAATAATACAGAACTACCGACTGATGTTATAGGCACAAGCAGGTAAATGGCTAAACAATACTAATATGATGGTCCAAGCAACATCTGTTTTCATTTAAGATATTGATATTCGAACATCGATATACTTAGGCAATATGAGTGTTATTTATCTGATCACCTGAGTACCAGACAAGATACATATATTCCGAAGAATCAGAAAATGTCTGGATTACGAAAGTCGAATTGCAAAAATTTGTGTGTTTCAATGATATCGAATTCAAAACATAGAGAGTTTCTAACTTTGGTAAATTAATTCAGTATGGTTGAATTATAGAAAGAAACATAAAGTTTTATTTTAAATACCTGACTACCTTCCAACCATACACCGACATGTAATAATCCAAAATAATATCCAAAAAGACTTACCTTAGGCCCATTGGGCGTAGGAGCTTGCAGAAAGACTTACCCTAGGCTCATTGAGCCTATGAGCTTACCTAAGGGGATGCCTTAGGTCAATAAGGACTTACCAGCGCCGAGCCTATAGATTATTCAATCATATCCCAGAAATACCCCAAATCAGATAATTTAGTAGACATATAGAATAAGAAAACAGTAATCATACATATATTTTCAGAATATCAAAAATCAGATAGCATATTTTTATATCAGTCATAGTGGTATTTTATTATTATTATTATTATTATTATTATTATTATTATTATTTTAACAAACATGATTCATGGTTCGAATATGAATGAGAGTCTTAATTACAAAACATGAAGAAAAAAAATGCATGTGTGCAAGGAGCACACCAGATGGTTCAAATTACCACTTAGAGAACCTTGATAAATATAGATGGAATATACTGAATTTTAGTCCATGCTATACTGATTTCAGGATTAAGGAACCTATTCAAAGAGTCCGATAATCATCGTCTTCATTCAGGTGCTCAGGCTTTTGTACTTTATAGTCATTCCAAAAATTTCAGTATTTCATGATTATGCAAGATTTCGAGTATAACAAATTTATTCGGGATTTCAAATATACTCGAAGAGTACTAGACGATTTGCTCAAGGCAATTTGACTTCCAAGGGCAATTTAGCAAATACAACCCAAAAAGGGTAACTTTTAAAACTCGCAAAAATTCGTGGCTTTTAATCGGCTAATCAGAATTCCAAACTGAACGCTTCCGTCATATGACAATATTGTTGCGCTTTGTAGTTTCCAAACAATAACGCCTTACAGATGCTCATTCCTTAGTTCTGGTAGCCTCATATAGTTAAACTGTTCACTCTCATTATCATTATTGGTCTTTCACCGCGCAGTTTAACATGTCTTTGCATTTTAATATACAAATACAAAGCAGTATCTGAGATAACCATCATATTTGGGTTATGTTTCTCGACCCTTACAAATAATACAATTATCAAGATTTTTATCTGGGTTAATATTTCTCAAGAGTATCCTCTTCTGTCGATTTATATCGGTAATTTAATTATTCCATAAGTTAAGGATAACTTAGCCGTTTTAGAAGTTTTGTCGCTCGAATATATTTCAATCATTTAGGTCATTTTAGTCATTTTGGTCCTTCTAAACAATTTATTCAATTCAGAACCCGAGAGCATAACCGTCATTTGCTTAATTTATTGAATTCGGTGCTTGAAAAATATTTCAATCATTACAATCATCTATATCAATTCGGTCTTTCTATCATTTAGATCAACTCGAAAATTCTGAAGTACTTCTAGAAACTTTGTCTTCAAAGTTTTATCTAATATTCTAGATAAATTCAAGTATTTTTATTTTTCTCACTCACTAGCATCATGATACCGAGATCTTTCCCAACATTTTAAGGATTTTAGACAATGTAATTGTTTTATCACATAAAGTGCAGATTCCAGATCATTTCCTCAGTTGGGGGTATAATGGTCATTCGAACATTCAGGGGCGATTTTGTCATTTAGCTTCAAATTATTCAAGACATCAATTTCGTTAACATAAAACCAGAATTGGTTATTTAATGATTATTGATTAATCACAGAACTCAAGAATCCTCTTGACTATCAAACTTTCTATTCGATTATTGAATCTTTTTCAGATTATCCTTCTTATATTTTGCAAATGATTTGACTAGCAGAGCTAACCGTACGCTTAATCAGAATCGCCCATGAATTAACCAGATACCATTATGTTTCATAGAACATGCAAGAGGTAGTAAAGTATTACCTTGATTCGGTGTTACATCGGGGAAACTTTAAAACTTCCTTCGATCACTCTCGAACCCGAATTCAAAGTCCACCAAACTCGGATACGTAGTCATAAAATCCTTCAATCAAACATAGCCATTAATCAGTCCTTGTTCTTAAATCCATTGCTCTTTAAATTGAAAATCAATCACATACACAAATTCTAGTTTAAGGTCAATTTCGGAGGCTTTCGGTTCGAATTTTACAAAACGGACTCAGGACGTCGAAAAACATAAAACATGGGTTTTCGAAAAATTTAACTTTTTGGGTCAAAGTCAATGCTGACGTCAACAGTCAAACACTAACGTCATGCTGACATCAGCGATCAACAGTTTGACTCGAGTAAGTTGACTCACTAGATTGACTCGGTCGGGTCAACTCACTGAGTTAACTTGGTCGAGTTGACTCACTGGGTTGACTTGTTCAACGGGCCGGTCAGATCGGGTCAACGGGTCAGATTGGGTCAACGGGTCGATTTAAAATCGGTTCAAGGCAGAATCAGTTCGGGGCCGGTTCAATATGGCCACTATTCAAGGCAGTCGAAAATCGCCCTGGGCGTCACGTGCACTCCATGCGCAGCCAACATAGCAAAAAAAGCCCAAAATGCTCAATCTTGGCTGGATTTCACTCCCAAGACACCCATTTCAGTCCAGAAACCCTCAAAACAACACGAAATCGGACAAAACTTACCTACTTACCCCAAACGTAAAGGCCGAACGACGTCAGTTAGATGATTGGCAGCTTGGTTCGGGATCATCTCGACGCGAGGGAGATAGATGCGACAGTGGAACCTCGAACGAAGGTCGGTGACGACCGAATATGACGATGGTTTGAATGGGTTTAAAACCCTAGGTTCGTCGAACATAAATACGACAATTTCGGGCAATAACAACGACAATTAAGCGAGCGGGGTTGGGGGTTTTGATCGGCCGACGACGAGGAACAAGGTGGTGGCGGCGGCGAGCTAGATCGGAGGGGGTGGCCGAAATAGAGGTTGGAGAGTTTTAGGGGAAATTTTGGTTAATTTGACTTGAACCAAAATGGAAAATGAGGAGTCAATTTGATTTTTAATATTCCTAGTATACCGAATTAAAAAGGATTTTAACTAAATTTCGGAAACTCATACAAATATGAGCTTTAGCTCAATTGGTTACCCTTTATGCTCATGCAACCAAGGTCATGGGTTCAAACCCTTTTGGCTGCAAAACCCCAAGTTCATTTTTTTACCCAAGGTGTTACATCAAACCCTTTTGGCTGCAAAACTCCAAGTTCATTTTTTTTACCCAAGGTGTTACATTCTCACTTTTCAAAGTTCAAGACTCTCAAATCTCTCAAGTTTAGGTATATATATATATTTTTTAAATATTCACTTATTCAATATATAGAATTATATTTCAATTAGTACTATTTAAATTTTATTTTACGAGATTTCAAGAGTTCACAACCTCAAGTTCATTTTTTTACCCAAGGTGTTACATTCTCACTTTTCAAAGTTCAAGACTCTCAAATCTCTCAAGTTTAGGTATATATATATATTTTTAAATATTCACTTATTCAATATATAGAATTATATTTTAATTAGTACTATTTAAATTTTATTTTATGAGATTTCAAGAGTTCACAACCTTTTGTTCTCTATCTTACAACTGTAAGAGATAAAATAAATAAAGATTTAGTTAATTTATGTTTATCTTTTTTTCTTTCTAATTTTAGATTTTGAGTTAGAGATTAAATTAATTGAGAATAGAAGTAAAAATATGACTTTATGAATTAATGAATCTTAATACTAATATCTTTGAATCAATTTAACAAAGATATTCATTTTTTGTTCTTGCTTTTTATTGATTTAATATAAATTGATAATATGCACAAATTGATTTGTTTCGAATTTATTGTAGCCTTGTAGATATTATATATATCATATTGGTTTGTAAATTGTAATTTGGAGATTTCTGATTCACTAATGTATTTTTATGGCTAGCTTGAATTGTATGCTTTCCTCATTTTGTTATACGTGTTTGTACTCAATCCCCACGATATGGGGAAATCAAATATTTGCATAAATTGTCTACGTCATGAAGATGTTATATATGTTCGTCTCTGTTAATTGTAACATAATACATTGTTTTTTGCTTTTTAAACAAACCTTAAATTATATAAGTTTTAACCACAGTGGCGGATCTACCATATAGTCAGTGTTTCCGATTCACTAATGTGTGCATTTAACTTATTTACAAGGTTGCAAATAAGCATTGTTATTTATGTTCGCAAACGCTAAACGAATATTTTAGCAAACGCAAAACGAAAATGTTCGCGAAAACTAAAAGAATCGAGCTCAAACACACTAAATAATAAATGAACCGAATTCAAACATGATGTTAATATAATTATGCCCACCCTAAAAAATATTATTGGATCCGCTACTATTTAGATACGCATTTTACAATCACATTGTCTTATTCGTGATCGAGCTGTAATAATGACCGTATTACCAACATGTCTTATTTTAATATGATTTTTATATCAGAACAATTGGTTTTTCATTTACTCTTCCGTGCTTGACAAAGGGACCCATTTGGGATAAAAAAGAAAGAAAGAAGGGTTGATATTAAGGCAGTAGTGGCTTAGTCGGTGGTTGCAGGGAAACATTGCCTTCGAAAGTGGGGTTGGAGTTCCCTTATGATCTGTTGGGGATTCCTTCAATTTTGTACCCATAAGGTCTCCGGCATTTAAATTGCGACCACGGTTATACTTCTTGTTATTTTATATCCAATGAAATATATTTTTACGAGTAACAAATGTTATTACGATCAATCGTATCGAATATCAATAAAAAATTAAAGTTTGTAAAATAAAAACTGTAATATGAAATTGGGATAGCATCTGACATAGGTTCCCTCGTAACCAATAATACAGTACTTACCACTTATGCAACAAAAGGAGAAAAAAGAACAGGACTTTACCCTTGTTTATTAGCCGATCATGACCCAACATTTTGATTCCCTTTTTGTTGTGACTGATCGTCTTGTCAACACCGGCAACTATATAAATTATTTATTTGCCAATCATGACCAACATTTTCCTTCCCCTTTAGATTATGAATGCGGTTGTGTATTGATTCAGCTGATATCAATATTATTATTGTGTTGTATGTTTTAAAAGAGTTATATTTTGATACACAAGCTCTGTAAAAAAAATATACAATTTTTTTAAACTATAAAATTTAAGGTAAATTGCGTAAACTATCACTGAATTTTACTCTCAAACATATTTTTGTCACTAAAGTTTCAAAAAATTCAATTTACTTACTAAAGTTTAGACATTGAACGCTTTTGGCCACCGAACTTTACTTTCAAACCTATTTTGATTAGTGAAGTTTAGACATTGAACGTAGATCGTAGTTGTTCGGTCCCAAATTTCACTAGTCACTTTATCTCGACCCCTTGAGTCCGAATCCAACCTCCATTTTGCCGAAAAGTGCCCCGAAGTTCACGAATTGAAAAAAAAAATCTTTCGATTTCTCTCTCACCGATCTCCCTCGTCCACCGTCAGATGGAGCATGTATCTCAGCATATTGCTTCCCTCATGCCGATGAAGCTTTCCACCGTTTAGACCTTGGAGAAATTCCTTTGTTCCTTGGTAAATGGACATCGTCAAAAAGTTAATGACGGAATGGAAAAAAACGTTCAACGTCTAAATTTTAGTGCGTAAATTGAACGCTTTAAAACTTTAATGACCAAAACAAGTTTGAGTGTAAAGTTCAGTGATGATTTACGTAATTTACCCTAAAATTTAAAATCTAAATTCTAATAAATTAAGAGGAAAGGACTACCTGGTAAATCTCTTTAAAAATTGCAAATGCACAAATAAAATGATTGATGATATTCAAGAAAATAGAGAATTCAAGCTCTAAAAGAGAGAAGAAAATGAAAACTTGAGATCCATAATATAATAAGTCGAACTATTGGATCAAGTTAATTATTTCCGAAGAAAATCAAACTATATTCTCTAAATAAGAAATCATACACTAATTACTGCCAAAATATTGTTTAAAATTTAGATTTTTAGGCATTAAAGAAATAATTTTGGCGAGATGACAAAGACATTAGTAAAAAAATAATTAAAACAATTGCATTATTTGATTAATCAAAGGTCAACGTCATGATTTTAATGATTTAATAAGATCTTAACAGTAGAAAACTTAATCCATTTTGCGATTTAATTAAAATAAATATTTGTCCCTACTCCTTTTCTAATCAGATGCCAAACTTCTTCCAAGTTTTTTTATTTATACTTTTGTTGTCCATCACACATCTAATTTTGCTTTATTTTGTTAAATTTATTCCTTAGAACTTTTCTTTCTATTTTTCTTTATTTTAATTTAAATTCTCTAAAATGATATATTTTTTAGTATGCAAATATTAAGGGTGAATTACGTAATCATCACTGAACTTTACTCTTACCTATTTTGGTCACTGAAATTTCAAAATATTCAATTTACTCACTGAAGTTTAGACATTGAACATTTTTTGTCACTAAAGTTTATACATTAAACGTTTTTGGTAACTCTTAAACCTCAGACGGTCATAGATGGTTGTCATTCGGTCCCAAAATTCACTAGTCACTTTGTCTCGGTCCCTCGAGTCTGAATTCGACCTCTATTTTGTCAGAAAGTGCTATGAAGATCATGAATAGACCATAAACCTTATGATTTGTTTCTCGTCAATCTCCCTCCACCGTCGGATGGAGCTCGTTTCTTAGTATGTTGCATCTCTCGTGCCGATGAAGCTTCCCACCATTCGAATCTTGGAGAAATTCCTTCGTTCTTCGCTAAATGGACATCATCAAAAAGTTAACGGATGAGTGACAAAAAACGTTCAATGTCTAAACTTCAGTGAGTAAATTGAACGTTTTGAAAATTTAGTGACCAAAATATGTTTAAAAGTTAAGTTTAGTGATGATTTACGTAATTTACTCAAACATTAACAATGACATATTCAAATCCTGACATTGTGACTGTAACAAAGTCGGTTGAAAGAGTCATCATATAATGCGTCTCTACAACATCTGACCTAAATTAATCAATTAATGAGTCAGATACCGATAATTATATAAAAAATATAATATATCTTTTAACATGGAATGTATGAGTCAACTGAATCAATTGATTTCAGATAAAAATAAGAAAATAATTCAACACCGATGGCCTAGTAAACAAACTCATGGCTTTTTCTTTGTTCACATTATGGCTGCTATATTCATGGAAATTGAGCTAAAGCAAGCCAACTAGTAGAAACCAAACTTAGCTGAAAACTCCTTGAAAATTTTCTGTATATTTCAAGCATACGGTGTTATTAGGTATAGCAGATGAAGGGTTATCAACCATTACTTTGTTTTTTTTTTTGTTTGGTTAGAGCTCCCCCTCCCTCCCCCCCGCATATTCATGTCTTAATTTGATTAATTTTATGTGATAATCATATTGAAATGAAAGGGGTAAAAAATGGCGGCCATGGATTTTGCTCTTAGATTAAGGGTTGGCCTGTGTCCTGTTTGGGTAAGGTTGTAGGACAAGCTGGATTAGTTCTGGTAGGTGTACCCTATAAACCACCTTTAAATATTTTATACAGGTTTCCTATAAACGTGCCATCTTAGCTAGTAAAAAAAATATTAGATGTCTCTGACTCACCACATCATTTACGGTCTTATCTAAATATTTTTTATGTTTTTTTCTAAGGTAAATCTTCACATCTTTCCTACGTGTAATTAAGGAGTAGGTGGTTACTTGGAAGTTGCACTGAAATGGGTGAATATTATTGGATGGACCAAGGATGACGTGGTAAGCCAGGTTCATCTAATAATTTCTCGAGACTTGGGGTCATGCCCCCAAAAATATAAAGTTTTATGATAAAAATTGTTCTTCTAACTCTTAAAATATACAATTCACTATCTCGACATGAGAATATAATATATCTACTTAATCAAAAAAATATACAATTCACTATTATCCATAAAATTTCAAAAATCTTAAATGATACTGAGCAAGCACATTTGGCCGATTGGCCAAGCTGCCCATCTTTGTTCCCTCATATTCTCGTAGGTCATTATAGACCCACTAGGAGCACTTCCCTTCCTTCCCCTCCCTTTTAGGTAAAATTTAGATTAGATTTAGGACTTGTCAAAAATTTCTTAAATGATACTTTCAATAAATAACATTGAATTTCGTCATTGGCTATATGATGATTTCATTTATATTCCTTACTTTCTTTAAAATTTAGAAAATATTCATAATAAAAAAATAAATTGCATAACCATCGAAATTTTAAAGGATTGTTATTCTCAAGACATACTCAATACACCCAAACTTAAGCTCTTGTGAAGAACATATGTTATCTAAGTCATTATCATCATTAATAATAATAATAAGGCTTAAATGAAAAATAAGTGCTCAAAGTATACCATTTTTGAACTTTAGGTGCCTAAAGTATTTTTTTGTAAAAATAGGTGCCTAAAGTTTCAAAAGTTATAATTTTGGGTGCCCAACTATTAAAAAACCCGTTATTCATTTAAAACGCGACACATGACATAAATATTGATTTTTTAATTATTTTTGAAAAAAAACTTTAAAATTTAATTTTTTAAAAGAAATCCTAAAATTTACAAAAATGTTCAAATCAGTCCCTAAATCCCTAAATCCTAAATCTCCATATCCTCACTGCTGCCGCCACCGGCCGCCGTCTCCGACCATACCCGTTCAGTCATCTGACATAGCCGACCATTTCCCCCAACTCACCGTCGTCGAAAATCGTGAACGGTGTGCCAATCGAACGGTTATTTCATGTTCGACGTTCAATGTTCGGTTGGCACACCGTTCGTCGGTTTTCAGGAACGTCGAGTGAGGGGAAATGGTCGACTGGGTCCAGCAATCGAAAAGGTGGGGCAGGCGACAGCGGCCGGCGGAGGCAACGATGAGGATTTGGGGATTTAGGACTATTTTAGAAAGTTTTAGAATTTCGAGATTTTTTTGTAAAATTTTAAATTATTAAAAAAATAATTTGAAGAAATAAAAAATGACACGTGTTAATTTTGTATTGGTTAACGATTTTTTAACGGTAGTTAACAGCCGGGCACCTAAAATTATAATTTTTGAAACTTTAGGCACCTATTTTTACAAAAAAATACTTTAGACACCTAAAGTTCAAAAAGACATACTTTAGGCACTTATTTTTCATTTAAGCCTAATAATAAAGACATTACAAGAATAACTTGACAATAAAAAAACTTTACAATAAAAAGTCAACAATCTTTAGAGCATGTTGTTAAAAGTTCTCGATTGACATTATTTTATTTCTCTTAAATTGTGGGTTCAATATTTATTAAGAGAAAAAAAATTCTCCCCTCTCCTCTTGAGTAGAAACTGTTAAAAGAAATTACAATGAAAATAATTTGCTTGAAATGAAGTTACCATAGCAAAACAATGGTCGCGTTATTAATATCTCAACTGATCCAACGAAAATAAATATGTTAAAGAAACTGAGTGTTCCTCAACTTAAAAATTTTGTACGAGACAAAATGAAAAATTTGAATGAAATATGATAAAAAAGTTTAATTATTTTAGTAAGAAAGTAAAAGACTTATTAACAAAAAACAGAATTCAAGATTTACAAAATAAATCATAAATTTATGAAATAGATACGTAAATAGATAAATGAAATCATGAGTGAAAGAAAATTGAGAGAAGGAAGGGGGTGAGATGGGGGTCTAGCCATCACCGACGACAGTGACTAAAATTATTATCAAAGATGTAACAAAAAATATATGTTCATTTGTTATTTTAATTCAAATCGTATTTAATAATATGCTCAAATGTTAAAAAGATCCTCGTAAAATTATGAAAGATCAACTACGTCCTTAATTGAGTACAATGCGATTGAAAGATATTTTTATTCTCAAACTTAAGTGAGTGGTAGGTGAAGAACTAACCAAGGCAATAGTGAAACAATGATAACGACAAGCTTTCAATAATTTAGTTATAGATTTGGATTGTTAGAGGCATTATCTTATAAGTTTTATATGCACTTTCAGTGGCATTTTGACCATTTGGTTGCATTATCACCGTCATTTTGGAAAAATAATACTAATAACTTATTATCAACCCTAGTGCTTTTATGGTGTGGATTCATGGGCCACTGGCTCTCGAACTATGGGGTTTTTTGGGACACTTTGTTACTCTGGAAGCCCATGTTCAAACCCATTTCTCACAAAACTTAAAAGTGATAGCTTATCAAGTCCCTTTCCTTATAATTAAAATTGGGGTAACGTACACCAATAGTCACCGAACTTTTATGATACGTTCATTTTTATCATTAAACTTTTAAAATTTTTATTAAGATCATCTAACTTTTATTTCGTTTTAGTTTCGGTCCCTCCCATTAGAAAATGATGACATGACCCGTTAATTCTTATTTTTTTATTTAAATAATATAATTTACCCATTTACTGCTAATTAAAATATGTGAAAAATATTTCCCCCAATTATTTTTGTTTTGAACCCTAAAAATCTAACGTTAATCCTCAGAGCAATCAAGGCATTTGAAAACAACTGGATTACAGTAAACTAAAACAATTCATTGCTTGGAAAATTGGAATTTCCTCTATATAAAAATATTCTTTTAGTTTGTTTATGATAGAATTTAAAGAAGATGAAGTTGGGGAAGGAATTTGCAACAATGGCAGGAAGCATACATGGAATACCATCCATATTGAAAGATATCTTAAGATTCAAACAACAAAACAAAGCACCATTGACAATTGCAGCAACAGTAGCAACAAATGAGTCATTGAAAAGAAGGGCATCGTTTTATAGGACATTTAGTGGACTGACAAATTGATATAAATCAGTTTCTCTTATGAAGAATAATGAAGATGAAGTTATATTTGTGTGTGCAGTTCAAGAAAGAGAGATTAAAGGGGATTGCCAGACAATGTTTCTTAGGTCAAGTGAAGTGGAAGATGAATTTGAGTTGCTTTTCTTTAAGAGACTTGATGATGAGTTCAATAAGGTTGTTAGGTTTTATAAGAAAAAAGTTAAAGAAGTTATGGTAGAAGCTGATAAGTTGAACAAGCAAATGATTGCTTTGAGGATTAAGGTTGATAATCCAGTTGGTGGTGGTGGTGGAACTTGTGTGGTAATCTTGCTGACAATGAGTTTTCAAATATTTGGGGAAAATGTTTTAGAATTTCAAACAAAAATTTGGAAAAATGTTTTCAAATATTTTAATTAGCACTAAATGGGTAAATTATATTATTTAAATAAGAAAAATGAGAACTAACAACCACTTTATCATTTTCTAATGGAAAGTAACGGGAGAGATCGAAATGAAAGCGAAATAAAAGTTAGGTGACCCCAATAAAAGTTTTAAAAGTTCGGTGACCAAAATGAACGCGCCCTAAAAGTTCGGTGACCATTGTGTACTTTACCCTTAAAATTGAGCATAATATACCAACAATCAGTTGGTCTAGCGGAAACAATGAGCTAGATTCCTTAAGCAAGGTCAGGGTTTGAATTCTAACGTTGCGAATGGAGAAAACTGGATTGAGAGAATCGTCCACATATTAGGCATCTGCAAAACTTGATCCGAATTAACGTACCAATGAATGGAATACCGGTGATTAAACTAAAGAAAATTGAGAAGAATAACGTTGGACAAATGGAACTGCTTTGTCCTAAATGCAGACAAAATGTAAGGAAGGCAATGTAGGGATAACTTTCTCAGTGCTTAATCCATTGGAAAATACGGTAAGAGTGACCGTTGAAGATCATTAAGAACGTGAGGAAATTCAGAAAACATGCATCGATTGTAAGTATAGGAGCGGCAAAGGTAGAGAAACAACCGGAAAGATGTTGAGGTTTACTTTCCAAAGACATGCCAGAAAAGGATGGATCGAGGGGCTGGGGGTGATGATTTAATTTTTTATTTTTTTATATATTTTTATTAAAAATTTATTTTCGTTCACTTAAAATTTTATAAATTTATCCTCTCTAAAATTTTATAAGTCTACTCCTTAACATAAAATCCTGCGTTCGTCTCTTATGTTAGAGCTGTGATGTTTGGTATGTTGTGGGTGATGATGATTTTTACCCTTATTTTTCCATTCTGTAATTAACAATATCCATATGCTTTTGCGTATCAATTGTTTTGTAAATTTCTAAATTTGAGCTTCATATTCATCCTTTCTAGTTTGATTCATGGTTTTTCTTTTTCCAAATACTCCGTATCTAATAATTAGATAGGAAACAAAAACAAATACATATATCACATTAAACATTTTACCCAATTATAAACATGAACTATGATATTTATCGCAATGCATATTCAAAAATGATACAAAAATATAATCTTCAAGACATTTTAAAATAAATATATTTGTCGATTTGCATGAAAGTTTATTAAGTTGTTATTGAAATCAACCGAAAGTAATATTATTAGAAGAGATAATTACAAACTCTGAACATAAATCATTGAGATGAGCTTACTAATTATACAAGTTAATCTAGAGAGATAAAATTAGACCCCTTCAGTAACATACAAAATTTGAATCTTGATGTTAAAAATGAAACAAATTAACGAGGTTTGGAAGGTAGCTCCACTAATAAATTTTTACGATATTTAATTTAAATTAATCTATTAATAAATCAATCACGTGTTCACTCGGATCCAAAAGGCAAGAGATTAAGTAAAGAATGGGGGGGGGGGATCTCACGCTTACCTTCATGATGAAGGCAGTTACCAAGTGGGGTAAAGATCTCAAAATTTGGCAGAGAATAACAACAGTTATATTATTACCCACACGCTTCAAAGAGAGCATAACATGACAGGTCTACAGCCATTACTGTAAGAATCACCTTTTTTATTACACTGTTGTTCCACGCATGATTAAGCTTTGATATCATATCATCTGCCTTTTCTTTTGGTTTCAGACATTGGAATCGTAAAGCTGATGGTGGTGGAGGCTTCATTTCATCTTTAATGGCTGCTTTACTTAGTTTTTCCTGCCTTTGCTCGTTTAAAGCTGTACGTGGGGTTTTAAGCAGTAAAAAAGATTAAGACCCAACACAACTTGTTTGAATGAAATCTCTCAACCTCAGATTGTTTATTATTTTCGTAGCTTTCCCAGATTCTGTCTTTGCGGATTTGGACGATTTGCTTTGAATATGTCTTTCGATTATTATCTGCTGTCTGTCTGCTTTCAAGGGAGAAGGAGCCATTTGTCAGCTGACATGCCAAAAGGAAAGTCTGAGACCAAACAAACCCTCGAATGGTTGATATTAAAAGTAAGAAGAAAAAAAAAACTTTGATATACAGGACGTGTAAACTTTAAAGTTAGTTTTTTAGTTTTAGGGTTTAGAGTTTTAGTTTAGGGTTTAAAGTTTAGGGGTTTAGATTGTGGGATTTAGAATTTAAAGTTAGTGTTTAGAATTTAGGATATATGGTTTAAGGTTTAGGATTTAGTTTTTTAAAGTTAGGGTTAGAAATTTAGGATTTGAGTTTTATAGTATAAATATGTAGGCTTGTGTAAAATTAGTTTTACACAGCCTATGTATCAAAATTTTACCCTTAAAAGTATATCACAAAGCAAATGGGACAAAAAAAAAGGAAGAGGAAAACAATTAAAAATCTATGGAGAAATCGAAATTGTTAAATATAAAGGATTAAGTTTATTGAATTATTTTAAATTAGGATCAACTTTATAGAATGTATAAGTTTTGGGGACTAAAATTGTTATTATACCAAGTTCTTATTTCAATTTTAATGACACAGGGACTTGTTTGTCACAAAATTTTAATTGAGTGACACATGTTTGTTCCTAAACATATAATTGATGACTGGATTGTTACTGTTAGTAAAAAAATGACGTGTTTATTTCTAAACCTATAATTATATTACTGAGTTGTTACCAAACCTATAATTAATTGACCTCTACTATAGTTTAACCAATATGACATAAAAAATATACCAATTTATATATTAATTGTATTACTAATGCGTGTCTTTGTTTTTAAACACTTTAATATATTAATAATATGTTAAATGTAAAATTAGAGATTTCAATGAAAAAATTCTATGACCTTTCATATCATTACCATCTAACTTAATACTGAATGTTAATATTGTTTAAAAGAATCTATCACAAGGTCAATTTTGACATTATCGTTGGTACAATATATAAGAGGAAGAGGGATTGAATATGCTTAAGTGCTCAATATTCTTCGTTTTATAGATAGTGAGGGGTCGGGATACTGTAATAATTGTATATTGAATGTTAAAAAGAATCTTAGACTCTAAACTCTAAATGTTCAAATATTTTTAAAATAAAATATTGACTTTTTAATTTGCATTTAGACAAAGGATTTAAGTTATAAAATTATATTATTTATTTCTGAATATTATTTTAAATTTTCCATCTAAACATGCTCATAATTTCATTAGATAAAATCATGTGTTATAGTTCAACAAGTAATATAGTATGCAACTAATAATAGTTGGTCAAACTGGATGAGACATTAAATCCTTAAGTAGTATTAGAAGTTCGAATCTTAATATTATGAATACAGAAAACAGAATTGGAAGGGTTGCCCCATATTAGGTCTATGCAAAACCTGATCTTGATTTATTCAATCAATGAGTTAGATAATAGTAGTTAAACCAAAATATATATATAACATACAAAAGAGGTTGCCATCACCATTGAAAACACCAGCTGGTATATACATATATAGACTTAAGCAACCAAATGTGGGTGCTTGCTTAGTTACTTCAAATCCCTTAAACAAAACAACAAAACATATCAACTTTCTGGAGCTGGCCTACCCCACTAAGCATTTGTACTATAAAAACACAAGTGGAGAAGGTGTCCAAACCCAACCAAAGCACAAAACCAGCAAACTTCATCCTCTATACCCATGTCTGCTCTCTTTGACAAACAACTTTCTTTTATTTCACCACAAATATTTTGTTAGCTATGTTTACATATGTGTACTTGTCACTATCTTGTAGGGACTCCCACCCCAATTGTCACCCCTATAGAATCACCAAACCAACAAATACACACACATGAGCACTGAGAAACTTTAATCCCCAAGAGCAATAATTGAGGTGAATGTGATTACTTTTAGCAACCCATTTCTATTTTTAATCCGTTTTCAATTGATTAATTAGTCTGAATTATGAGTATTTTTTGTAGAGAAATTTGTAAAGTGTTGTTTACCGGATAGTTGGTTGAACATTTAACAATCAATATTGTCCTTAAATTGAGATTTTGTCTCTGAATTTCGAAAGTTCTTAAAGGGTTCACAGAATTAGGAGCACTTTAGATTTGAAGGTGATACAACTTACAAGACTCGTAGGATATGTGTAAGTAAGTTTGATAAAACATAATGAGATATTTGAACCTATGGCCTAAAGGATATAGACCATCATCTTGTAACTAGCTCAAGTGGTACCATACCGATTATCAGAAGTTGGAATAACTCTCTGACATACAATATTTTACAGATTACTCCTAAACGAATCGTAATATTCTGGATAAAATTAAATCTATATTTTTTTTACATTTATACATGTGGCCTTAATAGAGGGTAATTACCAACAACTTGCCCTAAGAATTATTATTATTAGTTAATTGAAAAGGTGAAAAAATAATAAGAAGAAGCTTCTAGTTGATGTCAATACAAAGAAAGTTTATTGCAAGTCAAATAGGTTCCCCTTCATTCATGTCTTTTTTTCCTTGCTTTATTTCTTATAGCAAAATATTAACATTAGAGTTGAACTTTTCTTCTTTTAATTTTAATAAGAAGATATTTTATTTATTTGGTCACTGATTTTGACGAAGAAGCGGTGCCGATAAAAGAGGATGCTATTGGGTGTTATGGTTGTGAAGGGAAAATGGAGAAGATGGTGGAGGAGAGAAGAAATAAAAAAATATAAATATAAAAGATTAAATATGTAATTATACAAATTGTTTTTGTTTCGGTGGTTAAAATGGGAGGGAAGTAATAGTTTATGGACTATCTAGGTAATTTATTCTTCTTTTTACTGTGTCAATTCAACACGCCATCAATGTCTAACAATAATTAACACTCGAGTGACCAAAAATTTAAAAAACGAAAACGTAAGTGACCATAACGGTCAATTTTCAAAATTGGTGACCATTCAAGTAGTTTACCCTTGATTATATAACAAAAATTACAATTTCGAGAAAAAAGTTTATAAAATTTAAATTAGACTAATCACAATAACCAATCATTCAAAAACTAGTAGTTGGATAATAAAAATAGGACCATGCAAGAAAAAGAGTAAAATGAAAGATACAAACAAACATTATTGTAGGTGATTAAGGAACATCTATCAACACTACCATAATAATAGAACATGTTAAGACATTTACAACTGATTTTTATCACAACTCACATATTTGAGATGATTGCGAACATCTATCAATATTAGAGAATCAACCAAACTTTCTAAAGTAGGAGTCGATGAACAAGATGACTAAATAATCGTAGAGGCGACGATAAATCTAATCCTAAAAAAAGAGAAAAAAACTTGCAAAAATAAGACAAAAAATGTGCTTTCAAGAGCAAATAAAAGTGTTCATAATTGAGATCCATTAATAATTGGATAAGTGATAAAAATACTCATATTATCTTATCTTATATGATTCGAATCTCAATATTTGATCTTAGATCGTTGATAAACTTTACTTGTTTAAATTCATAAAATAGATTTAGAGTGAAAAAACCTACCCAAATTCTCTAAACTCTAATCTTAAACCTCAAAATTTTTAATCGTAACTCTGAACCTAAATTTTAGTGTAGGGTATAAAAAAGGAAAAACTTTGATACACATGCCGTGTAAACTTTAGTTTACACGTGCCTTTTAGTTTTAGGGGTTAGGGTTTTAATTTAGGCTTTAAAGTTTAGGGGTTTAGGTTGTATGGTTTAGAATTTAAGGTTAGTGTTTAGAATTTAGTGTGCAGAGTTTAAGGTTTAGGGTTTAATTTTTTAGGGTTAGGATTATGAATTTAGGATTTGAATTTTTATAGTGTAAATATACAGGCTTGTGTAAAATTAGTTTTACACAGCCTGTGTATCAAAGTTTTACCCATAAAAAAACACCGAAAAGGGATAAATATTTCGATTCCTAATTGGAACTTTTGAGGAAACGAATTTGAAGATTTTAAATCTCTTAAAGAACTGCATAAACCAACTTAATTAAATATAAAGCTGTGTTTCTATCGAATACCGAGGATGTCGCATATGCAACAACAATATTTGATCAGCAGTTCAGCTATATGCGAACATGTTCTCGTCATACTTCATAATATTGTCGGTAAATGAATACCAAGTATCAAAAGATCACCTTTCATGCAAGGTTTCTTTAAAATTCAACGTGATTTTATCAATTAATAAGTCGAATATCGATAATTAAATAAAAAAATTATATCTCATATATCATCGTACAAACAAGGTATTAGGTGACACCAAAGCAACTTCTCGTTGTATGAGACAAAGTTTCATCATTTCCCTTTCTCATTTTAAATATATGGACGGACCCATAATTTCATGTAAGGAGTGCAAAATATCAAAAAACTATATTAGAAATATAGGGGTGTAAAATTACAAGAGTTTACGATATACAAAATTAAATTATTAATAGGAAAATACAAAGGGAATATATAAAATATAAGAGAACTTTAAATTTTTAGAGGGTACGGTTGCCCTCGATACTCTCTAGGTCCTCCCTGTATATATATAAGCATTGTGTTGAGTTTGTTTTGCAATATAATGGTTTGATTTAAACAGGGTAAAGCATATGGGAAACTTTCATGTTCCCTTTTCCATTTCATGACTTTATTAGGGTAAACATTGGGAACAGATCATAAAATGGTGGTAGTACAAAGCAAAGCATGTGGGATTGGTTGCTGTCATTTTCATTTCACATACACAATTGGATAACTTGGCGATGGGTTGGTGCCCATAAAATAAAGTAAAGTATAAGCCATGATTTTACAAAACCATTTTAGGTTACATACGCAACTTTTCCAACTTTATAATACTTGAATCGACGTTTTGATCCATTTAAAGAAAAAAATGATTAAATAAGTTTTATATTTGTCAACTATACACCTGAACAACATAAGATATTAACATCCGAATTCAAACAGTTTGTTTATCCCTTTTCGGTTAGTTTTATATTTGTCAACTATATTTGTTATCTTCTTTTTTATTGGGACAACATGACAATTCATTGGTTCGGTTAGTTTATAGGAAAAAGTTCATAAATGGTCACTAAACTTTATTTAATTATTTAATTTGGTAATCAAACTTCCAATTGCTTCAATGTTACCATTAAACTTTGTGTTTTCCTTCAATTTGGTCACTAAGGTCTTAACAAAAGTTAAGAAAGTGACGTGGTTGTTAAATTTTATATAATAACACATTTAGTCCTCCAAATTTGCATATTCAAATAATTTACTCCTAATTTAACCCTGAACCCTAAAACTATAAACCTCAAATCTATAAACCCCAAATCGAAAAGTTTATGCAGCCGATGACACAATTTACCATCGGAGTCACAACTTTCATTGAAGGACAATCTCCTGGATACCATTGGATGCACCAAAGTCCAACAATTGTAAGTTTTTTTTGCTATCTCGGAATGGCTTTCATTTTCAAATCTTAGTCCTATCTCTTCTCCGTTGTCCAAATGATTATACGCCCATTCTGGGAAGTACACTTGGCTCATGTTCTCCACTGTGACATCGATGTTTTTTCTCCCTCCAATCATTTCAAGTAACAGCATTCCCAAACTATGAAAATCTGATTTATATGAAACGTTTCCGAAGTTCGTAGATAAGACCTCAGGTGCTATATATCCCATGGTTCCTCTGGCTGCTGTCATGGAAACCGCACTTTGCTCCTTGGAACACAACTTAGATAGACCAAAGTCAGATATCTTAGGGTTGAAGTTCTGGTCTAACAAAATATTGTGAGGTTTGATGTCAAAATGTAGGATCCGTTCCGATCACCGACATTACATACGGCTCACTGAACTGAGAAGGTAAGCTCGACATCGGAGGCTGCATAAATTGTGTCATCGGCTGCATAAACTGACCCTAAAAGGAAATCGGGACTCTCCAAGAGTGGTCCTATTTCAAATCAAGGTTTTCGCTTTGGAGTTTATGGATTTGAGGTTTTAGATTTAGGATTTTAGGTTTAGGGTTTATGGTTAAATTATTTTTAATTAAAATAGGACCAAATTAAAATAATATGAAATGTTGAGGGTTAAAATTATTATTATTTTTTGAATTAGGAGTAAATTGTTTGAATATGCAAATGTGGAGGACTAAATGTGTTATTATACAAAATTTGTTAACAGCCGCGTCATTTTCTTAACGTTCGTTAAGACCTCAGTGACCAAATTGAAGCAAAACACAGTTTAATGGTAACATTGAAGTAATTGGAAGTTTAGTTATCAAATTGAATAATTAACCAAAGTTTAGTGACCATTTATGAACTTTATCCTAGATTATATTATTAAATGGCTAGAATTAATGAAGATATACTATCTAATAGAAATTATCTTTCCCTTTCGGTGCCCTATTTATGTCTCATACTAAAAAATAGGTTTAGAGTTTAAAATTAAGGTTTGAGGTTAGAGTTTAGGGTTACGGTTCATGGGTAGAATGTATTTTTTAGAGTTTAAAGTTTATGGTTTAGGATTTAAAATTTAGGTTTATGGCTTAAAATTTAATTTTTTAATGTTGAGGCATAAAATGACAACTAAAAAGGTATGAGATTTTTGTCCTATACTATCATGTAATGATCATCGTTCTCGGCGCCTCTATCTATGCGCTCACACTAAAAATTTAGATTTAGGGTTTAGAGTTAGAGTTAAAAAATTTAAGTATAATGTATATTTAGGATTTAAAATTTAAGATTAAAAATCTAGGGTTAAAATTTAGATTTTAACATTTTAATGTTGTGCATAAAAAGGTAGGTAAAAGGTAGATAATTTTTTTTTCCTATATTTGAGGTTTTCTTTCTGAAGAAGCCATCAAAGTGTCCTTTTTTGTTCTATAAATTTGCTTCTCAATTCTCTCAAAATCCTCTTCCACTTTCACTCTCTCCCCCCTCATAGAGTTGAGATTTTCTTATGCTCTCTTCTTCAGCTGCTGGTTTTGGTTCAACGATTTCTTCTATCTCTGTTGTTCATGGTTACTTCTTTTTTGTTCTATAAATTTGCTCTGGTGGTGTAAATCTTGATGCTACACAAATTGTCGGTGTTTGATATTTCATGTCTCCGGTTGTGAGTGAAATCCTCCGGTCGGGGTTTATGATAAATTCCTCACTCAGGCGCAGGACCCATCTCGTTCAATCTTTCTCAATCGTCTTCCTCCACTGGTTCTATGTTTTCCATAAATAAACTTTCTGCAATCTCTTGACTTCCATTTCATATGCATACATCACATAATAAATTCAAACATATGAATCTCCACATTAGCTAAACATAAATTAGTTTCTGGGTCCTGTCGTCTTTCTGCAACAACAAAAAAAATAGTCCTTTTCTTGGTGTATATATATATATATATATATATATATATAACATGGCTTCGTCTAGTGGAAACTCCAACTCTTCAGGTTCGACTCTGCTTCAGAATTCAGGGTCTGAGGAGGATCAAAGAAAAAGAAAGAGAATGGAATCCAACAGGGAATCAGCAAGGAGATCCAGGATGAGGAAACAAAAGCATTTAGATGATTTAATGGCTGAACTGAGTCTGCTAAGGAAAGATAATTACCAAATCCTCACAAGCATCAACTTTATCACCCATCAGTACTTGAACATGGAGGCTGACAACTCGGTTTTGAGAGCTCAGGTTATGGAACTAAGCCAAAGACTGGATTCTCTAAAGCAGATCCTTAATTACCTCAATAATCCACCAATAAGCAATGGGGTTTATGAAAGTGAAGCTTTTGAAACAAGTCCTGAAAGTTTCACCAATTTCATCCACCCTTTCAAGTTGCCTTATCTTAACCAACCCATCGGGGTGTCTGCAGATATCTTCCAGTATTGATCCACCTTTGCTAAATGGCTTAAACAGAATCAATTGATTCGGGAACTAGAAAGCCAGAGCTGCCTGCTAAATATAAAATTATGGCTCTCTTTTGGTTTTTGTTGCTGTAAAAAAATGGGTGTTTCCGTCTGATATATATATAATATGGTGTTTTCACTTGTTTGTTGTCTTCTTCCTTCCAATCTTCATGATTTATGGTGTCTTCTCTCTGTTGTTTGACAAATAATTTCTGATGATAGTTGCTGGAAAGTTGAACTGACACGGAAATATAACAACCCTAACTAAAGATTGAAATATTTCCTATAACATCATGGCCTGTACTTGTAGTCTCTACCACAATCAGCACTATAGTGTGCACTTGATTTCAGTTTCTTGGCCTCGTTCGATTTCCTTACGGCCTTCGTGAAGTCTTCGTGAATGACATTAAGCACGAATTGCAGGGATGGACCGAGGGGTTGGGAAGTGGTTGCCCCTGAAAATTTGAAATTCGTAAATGATTTAGAAATTTTCTATGTATTTTTTATTAAAAATCTATTTTAGCCCCCTAAAATTTTATAAGTTTTTCTCTAACATAAACACTATATTAGTGATGAGGATTACGACTTTAAACAGAAATGTGCCACCTTTATGAGTTGTGACTAACCTCCGCAAGTTTAACAACGGCTTCATAGTCAATTTCACCGCAACGGAATCTCCTCCATCTTTCGGTTTAGCCGGCCCAAACTAAGGCCATGTTTGCGGTTGAGATTGGGTGAAAAAGCCAGTTTGAGAAGCCAGAAACAACCAAAACAAGCAGCTTTTTAGTGTCAAAACTTTGGTTTGCCCAGAAGCAACAAAAAATAGACAGCTTTTGAATGTCAAAATCTTAATTTGCCCCTCAAACTAGCTTCTCAAACCTTAGTTTGCAAAAGCTAGCTTTTCTAGCTTCTCAAACCTTGGTTTACCCCAAACATTGGTTTTGCCACCTCAACCGCAAACAAAGCCTAAGAAGTGCACGGTCGGTTGGTAGCCACGATCAGTTTAAACCAACACGGAACTATCTAAGTTGGTAACGATTTCCCCACACTTGGAGAAAGTACAAGAAAACCTGTACTAGGCAGCAATGAAGGATGCATCGAAAGAAATTGATAATGAACTATGCGCATGAACAAAATTATGTACCTTCCCAAGCTGATTAACTCTATCAATACTCTCTGTATTTCACGATCATTACTTGTCCCGTCACTGAAACGGTGTGTACTGATGGCATCGACCTCATCCATAAAGATGATGCACGAATAACAATAACATTAAACGGTATAAAGACTAGAGACACGACAGAAAGCATATTCATGGCTCTCACTTGGTGAACACGTGCATATCAGAACATTCCTCTTGTCAGCCTTGCCTCCTACAATAAATCTGTCAACTAATGCACTCGAAACAACCTGAATTCAGATGAGCAGAAGGTAAAAATGCCTTCATTCGACATGACAACGTGTCACAGAAAACAACCTGCTTGATTGCAATTTACCGTAGCACTTCGGGATCTTCTTCCTTGTCGTTCATTGTCACAGTCTCTGATAAGGGGTCTTCTTCGATGGCTCATTGTCGCAGTCTCTTGTCAAAGATCGAAATGGCTTGAGTTGGAAGAAAGCTTTCCAAGGTTTCTTGAGCTAGGGGTCATGCGAGTTGGGATAATTTGTGATTTCACAAGGCTTAAATAAGTTTGTTCTAAATGTTTAACATAAATGGTGATATATTCAATTTTATTCTAATGTGCCTTTTTTTGTTTCTATTTTACTAAGTTTGTAACAGTTATACATCTAATCATATTATATATTTGGTTTATCTATAGTTAATGTTATGCTTTAGTTTATGAGTTATATTTTTATACGTAAACTATGTAAAATAATTAGACAATAACAAGTAGAAGCTGAGCAAACACATTTGGTCGGTTGGCTAAGCTACTCATTTTTGTTCCCTCATATTTTTTTAGGATTAGGGTCGGAGCTATTAAGCTCTTGGGAGGGGCTGCTGCCCCCCGACTGGGGAAATTTTTTTTACCCTTTGGTCAATATAAATGGCATAGCTGAACGTGGGAACCGGGTCTGGGCCATCACACTGTCGCAGACTCCACAGAGTCCAAGACAACTTCATGTCCAAAACTTATGTTTTGCCCCCTACCTTCAAAATAACTTCATGTCCAAAACTCATGTCCAAAACTTATATTTTTTTCAAAAAAATGATATAATTGTGAATTTGCCCCCTACCTTCAAAACTTATGTTTTGCCCCCCACCCCTAAATCCTAGCTCTGTTCCTGCTTAGGTCATGGGTCCTAGACCCATTAGGAACACCTCCTCCATTCCCCTAGAGTCCCCATTTCCTTCCCCGGTATGATTAGAATTAGGATTTGTCAAAAAATAAGGGTAAAGTACACAGATGGTCACTGAACTTTTAAGGAGCTTTCATTTGGGTCGCCAAATTTTTATTTCGCTTTCATTTTGGTCCTTCTCGTTACCTTCCGTTAGAAAATAGTGACGTGGCCGTTAGTTTTCCTTTTCCCCAATAAAATAAAATACTTTGGGTCCTACTTTCAGCTCGTTAAACCATCTCACATGAACCTCTTTCTTCTTCTTCTTCTTCTTCTTCTTTTTCTTTTCCAAATTCCATTTTTTTACCCCCAAGAACTTAAATAACCAGCTAACAATCAAACCAGATTTTTTTTGTAAATTATGGTTAGAAACCAACTTTTATTCCAGTACACAGTAGTTGGACATGAAGGTCCTGCTATTTTGCTTATGCATGGTTTCGGTGCCTTTTTTGAGCACTATCGTAACAATATAAATGGCATAGCTGAACGTGGGAACCGGGTCTGGGCCATCACACTGTCGCAGACTCCACAGAGTCCAAATCAACTTCTTGTTTCAGACAGTTCATTGGGCTGAAACAAAAACCTGAAGTTACCTGGCCATTTCCTTTCGTGGAGGGCAGACTGTTTATCCTGACCCTTTGTGCTGGCATTGATGGATATCATATCAATGTTGGGGGTCGACATGTGACTTCATTTGCATATCGTACGGTATGTTGCTTAATTTTAGTTAAAAAAGAGTGACATTTATATCAATGCATCTTTTATGGTTCGTAGCCTTGGAAATCTCACACTAAGATCACATAAAAACTATATTTTCAGGGGTTCTCACTTGACGATGCAACAGGGTTCTCCATAAAAGGAGATGTGGATGTTCAGTCAGTGTATGCAACCTCTCATCCAAGTTTCTCTTCTCTCTGTGCTACTATTCACTTTGCGGAACGCATGATGGTTAGAAAAATTTGGATGCAATCTTCCACTATCAAGTCTTTAAATGTAGTAGTCCGGTTCTTTGTTGCACTGGAACTTTCTATAGATTTAAGATCTTGTCTAATACTTAACTGTTATGTCAGTTTGTTTGACAAATATCAATGTGAAATTATAGGGAAAAAGTGTTGGAATGTCTGTTGCCCTGGCCGATGTATCTTTTATCTAGGCATAAAGTTTAAAATAGCCCTAACATTTGACATTTTGGTCATTTTAGCCCCTATTTTTTTATGCAAATAGCCACCTAACGTTTTATTTTCATTCAAAATTCACCTTGACGGATGGAAACCATCAATCAACTAACGGTTACCCCTTCAATGATGTGGCATGTCTGTGGCGATGCCACATGAGCATATTTTTTTTTAAAAATAATTAAAAGATTTTATTTTAAAAAATAATTATTTTTTTTGTATTTTTAACCAATCATATGATGCCATGTGGCACTTTGCTGATGTGGTATTATCTGATTGGTTAAAAATATTTAAAAATAGTTATTTTTTTAAAAAATAAATAAAATTTTAAAAAATAATTATTTTTATATTTTTAACCAATCAGATGATGCCACATGGCACTTTGCTGACGTGGTATCATTTGATTGGTTAAAAAAATATAAAAATAATTAATTTTTAAAAATATAAAATAATTATTTTTAAATTTTTTAAAAAAACTGTGATACCACGTCAGCAAAGTGTCATGTGGCATTGCCACATCATCAAAGGGCGTTGACCGTTAGTTGACTGTCGATTTTCATCCGTCGAGGTTGAATTTTGAACAAAAATAAAACATTAGGTGGTTGTTTGCACCAAAAAAATAATAGGGATAAAGTGACCAAAAGATCAAACGTTGAGGATATTTGTTTGACAAATATCAATGTGAAATTACAGGGAAAAAAAGTGTTGGAATGTCTGTTGCCCTGGCCAATGTGGCTTTTATCTATTCTATACTTTTTTCATGTTCTTAAGTAACCGTCCTTTGCAGGACATTCTTCTCTAGCCATTAATGTGTACATTGTTGGTATTACCTCTTTTTGTCTCTACTTATTTATGTAATGAATTGTAGAATCCAAGGGAGGAGGTGAATGCAGTGTTGAAGAAGGAGGCAGCCTATTTTAGTGATGTTGTAATTTTGCAAACCCCAAATCTATTAACCTGAACGTGAATCAAAATCCCACCAGTTTTACCCTCAGTCTTGAAATTTCCCACGCTGTGATAGAAACCTTGTAGTGTAACCCCACGAAAAAGCATCAGGCTTCTGCAAATGGTAGAGGATTTCTTGAACATACATGAAAACACTTGCAGAGTAGTTGGTTTTTTACAGAAGGAACCGATGAACCAACAAGGGCCAGAGGTGGTTAAGATTGTTAATAAGTATCTGATCATGAATTTGCTTAGCCTGTTTGATTGTTAGCTGGTTATTTAAGAAGCTATTGTAGTAAAACATGGAATTTGGAGAAGAAGAAATAGAAGGGTTCACGTGGGATGGTTTAATGGGCTGGAAGTGGGACTCAAAGTATAATATTTCATTAAGGAAAAGAAAAATTAACGGGCCGCGTCAACATTTTTTAACGGAAGGTAATGGGAGTGACCAAAATCAAAGCGAAATAAAAGTTAGGTGACCCAAATGAAAGTTTTAAAAGTTCGGTGACCATCTGTGTACTTTACCCAAAAATAAATAACAAGTAGAAGCCTAAAATTTTTTAGGGTAAACTATACGGGAGACCACCGATCTTTAGGGTTGGTGTCGAAATGATCACCGATCTTTTAATTTTGTCAAAATGACCACTCAACTATTGATATGGTTCCAATATAGCCACCAGCCGTTAAACCTAACGGAGAGGCTGACGTGGCAGTTAAAAAAATTGTATAATTACACATTTAGTCCCTGTTATTTACACATTTAATCAATTTGGTCATAATTTTAATTTAATAAAATAAATTAATTATTTAATAAGGTGGTGATACGTGTCACCACCTTATTGGAGGGGAAAATGGAATTGGAGGCCAAGGGGAATTGAACCAAGAACCTCCAAAGCAATGGGAGTATTGTATGCTTGCCACTGAGCCAAACCATTTTCGGGATATAGAACACAACTTTTTATTTATGTTTTATACCGTTTTGATGCCCAGGAAAATGAAGGGAAAAAATGACATCAAGGGGATTTGAACACAAGACCTTGTATTGTAAGATAAGTATGCTTGCCACTGGAACAAGCATATTTTTATGATATAAAATACAATATTTAATATATATGCTATACTGTTGTTAATGCCTGGAAAAAGAAGGGAATGTGGTTTTAGGAAACTCGAACATGACATACTTATGATACACAAAAACATCTAACCCAATTAAATAAATCTAATAATTAAATTAAAGTTAACAATATTTTGTATATATTTTAAATTATAGTTTAAAATTTTAATATAATTCGTGAATTTGTATTCGCTAAATGAAGATTAAATCTCGATTTCTCAGTTTTATTATAATTTAAAATATATACAAAATATTGTTAACTTTAATTTAATTATTAGATTTATTTAATTGGGTTAGATGTTTTTGTGTATCATAAGTATGTCATGTTCGAGTTTCCTAAAACCATATTTCCTTCTTTTTCCAGGCATTAACAACTGTATACCAAATATATTAAATATTGTATTTTATATCATAAAAATATGCTTGTTCCAGTGGCAAGCATACACTACCTTACAATACAAGGTCCTATGTTAGAATCCCCTTGATGTCATGTAATACCCTAAAATTTACTAAGTTGATTAAGGGTCATTTAGTACTAAGATAATAGCTTAAAAGCTAACTTAGTGACTAAAATGACAAAAATGCAAAAGTTAGGATTTCTTTAATTATGGGTTTTAGGAAGGAAATTTCTAAGGTTTAAAGGTATCATGTGATAGATAGTAAATTGAATAAGGTATTCTTAAAGTTTGGTTGAATTTCAAGGAAAATTGGAATGGGAATTGAAGTTTAAAATGTTAGTGACCAAAATGTAAATTCTGAAAATTTTATGGTTAAAGTATAAACTTTGGAAAAGTTTGGGGACTAAAGTTGTAATTTCCTAAAATTTAAGGGTTTTTATTTCATAAATAAATAGATCACCTAAGGGTGTGGATCGAATGTGAAGAGTTTGGTTCGATATGATATTTCGATTATTGGGAAAATCGCAGTTAAAGTTTAAGTGGAATTCAGATACCCATATCGAGCTGAAAAATTTTGAAAAATTTCCATATGATATAGAAAGGTTATAAAAGTCATTTTCAAGTGTTGGAAATATTTTTAGTTTGATTCAAGATGAATCTTACAGTTTATTTCTGAGTCAAGGATTATTTATCGGTATATTGGATCGAATGGAAATTTTGGAGACTGATCCAAAAGCTATGGAAAAGTCATAAAATGTTATTTTATGAATATTTTATTATGGTTGGTTGAATTCTAACTATATTTAGTTAGATTTTAATGGAATGGCAATTTGGAAACAAACTAGTAAATAAAGACTAGTTGGGGGGCAAATTGGTCATTTGGTCCCAATAGCAATTTTGAAATATTTAAAAATTTATAAGGGCAATTTTGGAAAGAGAAAATGGAAGAGTAAATCTTGGCCCTTGATTGATGATAAAATCAATCTCAACCATTGGATAAAAAGGGCAAAATTGTAATTTCACTATTAAATAAATTTAATATTCATTTAATAGATATATGTTTAAAATAATAGTGAAAAGATGTTCATATTTTCCAGCCTTGAAACGTGGAGAAAGAGGGAAAAGAAGAAGAAAATTTTCCAAGCACGATTTAAGCCCAAAACTCGGTTTTCAGGTAATCTCTTCAACTACAAAGTTATTCTACTCTTCAAGCTCTATCTTTTGATATCAATAATTCATGGAATACATGCTTGGTTGATGAGAATTTTCACGAGAAAGAAATTAGGGTTATGGATCAAATTGGGGCTTTTGAGATTTTATGATTCCATAATTTAATTCAAGTTAGAAATAAGCTAGTATGATGTTAAAATCATGATATTGAGTTGGGATTTAAGTTTTACATGTTTTGATTTTTATGAAGATGATTAGGGTTTATGGATTCAAGTTTAATTTAGGGTTTGTGATGTTGAAATAATGATCTAGTAAGCTTGAATTGTTGTTTGGAAGCAAAACCCTAAGTTAAATTGTGTAGGGACCATTTCAGCAAATTGAAAAGTTGAAGGACCAAATCTGAATTTTTAGAATTTGGAGTGTATTTATGTTATTAATGATGTTAGAGACAAGAAAAATAAAGTTAGAATGCTAAATTGATGTTGAATTGAATTAGTGACCATTTTGAAAATTTGTCAAAGTTAAGTGACCAAATCGAAATTTAAGTTTTTTATGGGGGATAAATCTGATTTTTAATTGTAATGATGGAATTAAGGTAGTAATGTTGAATTGAGGACTAATTTGCAAAGTTAAGAAGCTTAAATCCTTATCTTTGCATTTTTAGTGACTATTTCGGTAAAGAAGGAAAATTAAGGAGAATTATTGTAAATAATTATTTGATGAAGAAGGTCATAAGATGGTGGGTTAAAGCAAGTAATTGGACTAAATTGAAAAGTAGAGTAGTAAGGAGAAGTTAGTATAAAAGTTAAAGTTATTTATGGAAGCTGTGTAGAAAAACTGGTTTATGGCAGTAACTTTGAAAATTCACCATAAATTCTAAAAAATGGTTAGATAGTGAATTTTATACCGATGTAAATATTTGTTTGTCTAGTTTCCTGTCCAACAAACGGAATCTGATTTTAAGTTCAGAGTGAAAAGATATGAATTTTTAAGTGACGAAAGGTGAGAAAACAGAACACCAGTCTGTTCAATTTCAAGATCAGAATCGACTTTGAAAATTCGCCATAAATCGTACAAGTTGAATTTGGGCTATTAATTTATATGGTTGAAAAGCTTATTGAATATAGTTTCTTTCAGAACAAACAAGGTCGAATTCTGAGTTATAGATTATTTTATAGAAATATTTCTTCGAAGGTACTGCAAACTAGCAGAAAATGAGAATTGATACACTTTGTATCTAAGGTTGATTAGTAAGCTTGAAAGGGGTTAATGGAAGTTCAAAGTGGTCACTAAGGACCATAATGAATTTTTGAACAATACAAGGAAGAAAGGAAAACGTTTGGAGATTTTGTATTCAAATGATTATTTTGGACAATATGTCTAAGATATTGTTAGATTGGGATCTAACAAATATTTTACTTATTTGAATTATGAAGTTAAGTTCGAATCAAGGGAAGTTCGAGGTACAATGAAGGAATGGATCAAAGAGTACTTAGTAAGACAATCTAATAAATGGCCCAGGTGAGTGCAATGCATACATAACATTATACATGGATGTTTCATACATCATCAGTAGGACTTGCGATGAGTCTACCTGGTATATATATTGTCATGATATTTATGTTATTGATCATATATTTGACATATTTTAAATATGTCAAAGGTTGAACATAAATTCATTGACCACTAGTTATTGATGATGGTATAATATGAATGTTATTTCGGCTATGAATTGTTAAATGTTGATATATGTTGCCATTGATGACTTAAATGATGAAATAAAGCCCAATGTATGATATAGAGGTTCGATGGTATAGTTGGATATCCATAGGTTCATAAACATCTGTATAAATATTCTAAGCACTTCAGGTAAAGTGCAAATATTATAAATACTCATTGAGGAGTATACTCATTCATGGTTTGAGTATACGGACTTACTACGGGTGCTAAACACTTCGGTGTAATTTCATAAAAACTCAATGAGGGATATATTGTATACTCTGGTAAGTATACAGAAGCACTTCGGTGCTAAGCATTCCTGGTAGAGTGCAAATAATACACATACTCAAGAAAGGTTGGGTATGGGGGGTGACTCATATACATAGAATCGCTTAATTCGATACCTTGGGCTAAATAAATTAAAAAGAATAAAAAGAAACAGGAAGATAAGCTTGAAAGCTTGCAGATAGAAATGGGGAAAAGGAATTGGTAAGCATTGAAAGCTTACGGATGGAATGACAACGGTGTTGGTAAGATCTAATCTTATCATTTTGATATACATATTTATTTATGTTAACGAGCATATAATGGTAAGGTGATCATATGCATTGTTAATCATTAATATTGATATAATGACAATTGCACTTGAATTCGAATTATTGTCTCACTAAGTAAATACTTAGCGTGTAACTGTTTTACACGTAGGAAAGAAGAAATGGTTGGAGTAAGGAGAATAAACGGACATCATCAATCAATAACAGGTACATCAGTATCAATAAGATATCTTTTGACACTGTTTGATATTTACTAGTTGGCATGTATATTAAAATGATATGCATGCTCTGATAGAATTTGTATTTTATGTGGTATCTGGATGAGTTTTAAGTTAGGCAGTTCATTAATTATATAAAGTCAAATTAAATTAATAAGTTGTTGCTTGAAATTAAACTCAATTTGAAAATTAAAATATTATGTTTAAACTATAGGCGATTAACTACATTTGTAAATAGAAACTAAATATATTGTAATATTTTTAGAAGAATCAAAATTTTTTCCGAGTTATAAATGTAGAGGGTTTTACAAATATTTTGTGATATCTCTGACTCGTATTCAGCTATGAATAAGGGAAAGAGGTATTACATTTATTGGTATCAGAGCTGCAGGTTTAGCCGATTCTCGTCCTAAATGGAAGTGGTTTTATGTTAAAAAGAGTATACATGCCACTAGGATATCAATATTACTGATATGATATTTTTATGATCTGATTGATGTCGCTCTTTACCAATGCAAATTGGAAGGAATTATAAGAAATATTTGAGTCAAGAAAGCGTGATGAACTGATAAATTGAAAGCTTTGAAGGAATCAAGAGTAGTAACAATAAGGTTAATGATAACCCTTTGGATAAACCGGAACAAGAAAGGGGCATTAGTACAACAAGGAGTGCCTGTGTTGGATTAAGGAATTAAAAAGTTCGGGAACACCTGAATTGAAAGGAAAAGCAGATTAAGTTGTATTGCTACTCCGATGTTAAGTTAAAGCTGGGGAAACATTTGAAATTGCTACGCAGCTAGGATTACACATAACAGTCCGAGTTTATAACATCAGGACTGATAAAGATTGGGAGGATTCGAAAATCATAGAAGGTACATCTCATCTTTTTGGATAAACCTGTATTGATGTTGATGGGTTCTAGCTTTACACATTCGTATATAATTACGAAGTAGAATGGTGAAGGAGATATCCTTTTAGAACCTATTTCAAGTAATACAGCCGTCATAAATTTGTTGGGTTGTAATGTAAGAGCGAGCTGAACATTGGAATTGCTCGATAAAAATATAAGAAATAGAGTTATTGATAAATTTAATGGAATTATCTTTCGAGGAGTTTAAGATGATGGTGGGCATGAATTGGTTACCTTCCTATCAAGTCATGATGAATTGTTGCATAAAGTGATTAGTATTAAAAAAAACACGGAAGGTACAAAATAGTAGTAGTTGATAAAAGGGTAAATCCCCTTTCCAATGTAATTTCAGTTGTTTTATTAAAGAAATTGTTGTTATAAGGTTGTTAAGTTTTCTTAGCAAATGTAGTGGATACTCGGGTTGTTGAAGTTAAATTGGAAAATAATCCATTGTCCAAAAAATATCCAAATGTATTACGGATGGGTTACTCGGAATTACCTCTAGATTGAGAAGTGAAATTCAAAATAAAAATGATACCAGGCATTGATCCTAAATTAATGGCCCCATATAAAATGGATTTGACCGAACTTCAGGATTTAAAGGTACAATTACAAGGAATGTTAGGTCGAGGTTTTATAAAGCCTAGTGTGCCACCTTGGGGTGCACTAGCGTATTTGTGAAAAAGAAAGATTGATCTATGTGATTAAGTATAGATTTTCATCAGCTAAATAAGGTGACGGTAAAGAACAAATATCTTCTTCTAAAGACTGATAATATTTTGATCAGTTAAAAAAAAGCACAGCTATGTTTTCCAAAATAGACCTTCGATTGAAATATTATCAGTTAAAGATCAAGGAAGAATAAACTCTAAAGACAACTTTTCGGACTCGGTATGAATACTATGAATTTGTGATGATGCCTACGGCATTTATAAGCCTAATTAACCAAGTATTCTATTTTTTTCTTGGACCAATTTTTGGTAGAGTTCATTGAGGATATTTTGGTCTATTTGAAGAAAAAGGAAGAACAAGATGCTCATTTTGCATAGTTCTTCAGACCTTTCGAGAAAAAAAGTTATATGCTAATTTGTTAAAGTGTGAACTTGGTTGTCAAAAGATGTTTTATTAGTTATGTGGATTTGGCAGAGGGGATAAAAGTATATCCCAAGAAAGCACAAACTATAGTTGAATGGAAACCTCTGAAGAATGTTTTAGAGGTTCAGAATTTTTTTGATGATTGCCTCCTCATTGACCAAGCTATTGAGGAAAGACATGTCATTCAATTGAAAAGATAAATGAAAAGAAAACTTTGAGACATTAAGGAAGATCTTAATAGAAGCCACGGTACCAGTACAACCAGAATGAAAAGTAATGGTCTATGCTTGAGACAACTTATGATATATGAGAGAAATTATCTTACTTAAGATTTGGAGCTGGCAATGGCTATATTTACTTTACAGATATGGCGTCATTATTTATACAGTGAACAATGCTATATTTATATAGGTTATAATAAAGTATATGCTAACTAAAGAAGAGTTGAACTTGAGGCAAAGAAGTTGGATCGAGCTTCCTAAAGATTATGATGTGGTCATTGATTATCATTCAGAAAAAGTTAATGTGGTAGCTGACGCTCTCAGTCGAAAGACACTTGTTGTCTTAAGAGCTATGAATGCAAGATTTGCATTAAAAGAATATGGTGTTTTGATTGTCGAGTTAAGAATAAAATTTACCATATTGGATTAAATAAGATATCTTTAAAGAAAGGATGAGAAATGTTGTCAAGGTTCAAACAAGTGGAAAAGAGTGAAACTGAAAACTTGGAAGTTAGGTTTGATAGATATTTGTATTATCAAAGAAGAATTTCCATCTCGATGATGGAAACTATATGTTGATCCTGAAAGAAAAGATATTTAATATGAAGTTAAGGATAAAGTATTCCTTAAAAGTTTCACCCTGGAAGGTGTTATGGTTTAGACAAAAAGAAAGTTAAGTTTAAGATTTATTGGGCTATAAGAAATTGGGAAATGAGTTAGTCTGATAGTTAAGCTTAATAGCTATCTTTATCTTTGGAAATGGACAAGATTCATAATGTATAGATTCTCAGGAAATATTGATTAGACCCCACACATGTTGTTACTCTAGAGAAAATAGAGATTCAACCGAATTTAAGCTATGAAAAAGAACTGGTAAAGATCCTAGCACATGGAATCAAAAAACTAAGAAAACAAGACAATCCCATTTGTTAAAGTTCTTTGAAAAAAATCATAAGGTTAACGAAACGACTTGAGAGAAATAAGAAGAAAATATAAGAAAATAGTTCCCTCACCTTTTGGAACCAAGTACATATTGAAAATTCGAGGACGAATTTTCTTAAGAGTGAGAGAATTGTAATACCCTAAAATTTACTAAGTTGATTAAAGGTCATTTAGTACTAATATAATAGCTTAAAAGCTAACTTAGTGACTAAAATGACAAAAATGCAAAAGTTAGGATTTCTTTTAATTATGGGTTTTGGGAAGGAAATTTCTAAGGTTTAAAGGTATCATGTGATAGATAGTGAATTGAATAAGGTATTCTTAAAGTTTGGTTGAATTTCAAGGAAAATTGGAATGGGAATTGAAGTTTAAAATGTTAGTGACCAAAATGTAAATTCTAAAAATTTTATGGCTAAAGTATAAACTTTGGAAAAGTATGGGGACTAAAGTTGTAATTTCCTAAAAGTTAAGGGTTTTTATTTCATAAATAAATAGATCACATAAGGGTGTGGATCGAATGTGAAGATTTTGGTTCGATCTGATATTTCGATTATTGGGAAAATCGCAGTTAAAGTTTAAGTGGAATTCGGATACCGGATCATCGAACTCGAAAATTTTGAAATTTTTCCATATGATATAGAAAGGTTATAAAAGTCATTTCCAAGTGTTTGAAACATTTTTAGTTTGATTCAAGATGAATCCTACAATTTATTTCTGAGTAAAGGATTATTTATCGGTATATTGGATCGAATGGAAATTTTGGAGACTGATCCAAAAGCTATGGAAAAGTCATAAAATGTTATTTTATGAATATTTTATCATGGTTGGTCGAATTCTAACTAGATTTAGTTAGATTTTAATGGAAAGGCAATTTGAAACAAACTAGTAAATAAAGACTAGTTGGGGGCAAATTGGTCATTTAACCCAATGGCAATTTTGAAATATTTAAAAATTTATAAGGGCAATTTTGGAAAGAGGAAATGGAAGATTAAATCTTGGCCCTTGATTGATGATAAAATAAATCTCAATTATTGGATAAAAGGGCAAAATTGTAATTTCACTATTAAATGAATTTAATATTCATTTAATAGATATATGTTTAAAATAATGGTGAAAAGATGAACAAAATGTTCATCTTTTCCAGCCTTGAAAACGTGGAGAAAGAGAGGAAAGAAGAAGAAAAAAATTTTCCAAGCTCGATTTAAGCCCAAACTTCGGTTTTTGTAATCTCTTCAACTACAAAGTTGTTCTACTCTTCAAGCTCTATCTTTTTATATCAATAATTCATGGAATACACGCTTGGTTGATGAGAATTTTCATGAGAAAGAAATTAGGGTTATGGATCAAATTGGGGCTTTTGAGATTTTATGATTCCATGATTGAATTCAAGTTAGAATTAAGCTAGTATGATGTTTAAATCATGATATTGAGTTGGGATTTAAGTTTTACATGTTTTGATTTTTATGAAAATGATTAGGGTTTGTGGATTCAAGTTTAATTTAGGGGTTGTGATGTTGAAATAATGATCTAGTAAGCTTGAATTGTTGTTTGGAAGCAAAACCCTAAGTTAAATTGTGTAGGGGCCATTTCGGCAAATTGAAAAGTTGAATGACCAAATCTGAATTTTTAGAATTTGGAGTGTATTTATGTTATTAATGATGTTAGAGACAAGAAAAATAAAGTTAGAATGCTAAATTGATGTTGAATTGAATTAGTGACCATTTTGTCAAAGTTAAGTGATCAAATCGAAATTTAAGTTTTGTATGGGGGATAAATCTGATTTTTAGTTGTAATGATGGAATTAAGGTAGTAATGTTGAATTTAGGACTAATTTGCAAAGTTAAGAAGCTTGAATCCTTATCTTTGCATTTTAGTGACTATTTCGGTAAAGAAGGAAAATTAAGGAGAATTATTGTAAATAATTATTTGATGAAGGTCATAAGATGGTGGGTTAAAGCAAGTAATTGGACTAAATTGAAAAGTAGAGAAGTAAGGAGAAGTTAGTATAAAAGTTGAAATTGTTTATGGAAGTTGTGTAGAAAAACTGGTTTATGGCAGTAACTTTGAAAATTCACCATAAATTCTAAAAAAATGGTTAGATAGTGAATTTTATACCGATGTAAAGATTTGTTCGTCTAGTTTTGTTTCCAACAAACAAAATCTATTTTCAAGTTCCGAGTCAAAAGATAGGAATTTTTAAGTGACGAAAGGTCAGAAAACAGAACATCAGTTTGTTCCGAATTTCAGCACTGTAATTGACTTTGAAAATTCGCCATAAATCATACAAGTTGAATTTGGGCTATTAATTTATATGGTTGAAAATCTTATTGAATCTAGTTTCTTTCAGAACAAACGGAGTAGAATTCTGAGTTATAGATTATTTTATAGAAATATTTCTTCAAAGGTACTGCAAACTGGCAGAAAATGAGAATTGATACACTTTGTATCTAAGGTTGATTAGTAAGCTTGAAAGCGGTTAATGGAAGTTCAAAGTGGTCACTAAGGACCATAATGAATTTTTGAACAATACAAGGAAGAAAGGAAAGCGTTTGGAGATTTTTTATTCGAATGATTATTTTGGACAATATGTCTAAGATATTGTTAGATTGGGATCTAACAAATATTTTACTTATTTGAATTATGAAGTTAAGTTCGAATCAAGGGAAGTTCGAGGTACAATGAAGGAAAGGATCAAAGAGGACTTAGTGAGGCATACTAATAAATGGCCTAGGTGAGTGCAATGCATACATAACATTATACATGCATGTTTCATACATCACCGATAGGACTTGCGATGAGTCTACATAGTTTATATATTGTCATGATATTTATGTCATTGATCATATATTTGACATATTTTAAATATGTCAAAGGTTGAACATAAATGCATTGATCACTAGTTATTGATGATGGTATAATATGAATGTTATTTCGGCTATGAACTGTTAAATGTTGATATATTTTGATATATGTTGCCATTGTTGACTTACATGATGAATTAAAGCCCAATGTATGATATAGAGGTTCGATGGTATAGTTGGATATCCATAGGTCATAAACAGCTGTATAAATATTCTAAGCACTTCAGGTAAAGTGCAAATATTATAAATACTCATTGAGGAGTATACTCATGCATGGTTTGAGTATACGGACTTACTACGGGTGCTAAACACATCGGTGTAATTTCATAAAAACTCAATGGGGGATATATTGTATACTCTGGTAAGTATACAGAAGCACTTCGGTGCTAAGCATTCCCGGTAGAGTGAAAATAATACACATACTCAAGAAAAGTTGGATATGGGGGGATGACTCATGTACATAAAATCTCTTAATTCGATACCTTGGGCTAAATAAATTAAAAAGAATAAAAAAATAGGAAGATAAGCTTGAAAGCTTGCAGATAGAAATGGGAAAAAGTTATTGGTAAGCATTGAAAACTTACGAATGGAATGGCAACGGTATTGGTAAGATCTAATCTTATCACTTTGATATACATATTTATTTATGTTAACGAGCATATAATGGTAAGGTGATCATATGCATTGTTAATCATTAATATTGATATTATGACAATTGCACTTAAATTCGAATTATTGCCTCACTAAGTAAATACTTAGCGTGTAACTGTTTTACACATAGGAAAGAAGAAATGGTTGGAGTAAGGAGCATAAACGGACATCATCAATCAATAACAGGTACATCAGTATCAGTAAGATATCTTTTGACACTGTTTGATATTTACTTGTTGGCATGTATATTAAAATGATATGCATGCTCTGATAGAATTTGTATTTTATGTGGTATTGGATGAATTTTAAGTCAGGCAGTTTCATTAATTATATAAAGTCAAATTAAACTAATAAGTTGCTTCCTGAAATTAAACTCGATTTGAAGATTAAAATATTATGTTTAAACTATACGCGATTAACTACATTTGTAAATAGAAACTAAATATATTGTAATATTTTTAGAAGTAATATGAAATACGGGAAAATAACATTTTATGACGACTTTGGATACCAGAGGGATTTTCCCGTTACCATTAGATCAATATCTTGATAAATAATCTTTTTCAGGATATTTCCAAGTGTGTAGATTCATCTTGAATCAAACTGCGATTTCCAAATTTGAAAATGAAAATGTTATAACCTTCTCTATCATATTTGTAAAATTTTTAGGAACTTTCAGAAGATAAAAGGTTCGACCATACCTTTTAACTGCTATTTTTCTTCATAATCAAAATATTATCAAACCAAATTTGTCTTTATTTGATCCAAGCCGTTTCTGATCTATTTTTATGAAATAAAAACCCTTAACTTTGGGTCAATGTACATTTAGTCCCCAAACTTCCAAAGTTTATGCAAACATCAACCATAAAATTTGTTTGCATTTTGGTCACTAACATTTTAAACTTCAATTCTCATTCAATTTTCCTGAAATTTAACCAAACTTTAAGAATACCTTATTCAATTCACTATCTATCACATCATACCTTTAAAATGTGATAGATAGTAAATTGAATAAGGTATTCTTAAAGTTTGGTTGAATTTCAAGGAAAATTGGAATGGGAATTGAAGTTTAAAATGTTAGTGACCAAAATGTAAATTCTGAAAATTTTATGGTTAAAGTATAAACTTTGGAAAAGTTTGGGGACTAAAGTTGTAATTTCCTAAAATTTAAGGGTTTTTATTTCATAAATAAATAGATCACCTAAGGGTGTGGATCGAATGTGAAGAGTTTGGTTCGATATGATATTTCGATTATTGGGAAAATCGCAGTTAAAGTTTAAGTGGAATTCAGATACCCATATCGAGCTGAAAAATTTTGAAAAATTTCCATATGATATAGAAAGGTTATAAAAGTCATTTTCAAGTGTTGGAAATATTTTTAGTTTGATTCAAGATGAATCTTACAGTTTATTTATGAGTCAAGGATTATTTATCGGTATATTGGATCGAATGGAAATTTTGGAGACTGATCCAAAAGCTATGGAAAAGTCATAAAATGTTATTTTATGAATATTTTATTATGGTTGGTTGAATTCTAACTATATTTAGTTAGATTTTAATGGAATGGCAATTTGGAAACAAACTAGTAAATAAAGACTAGTTGGGGGGCAAATTGGTCATTTGGTCCCAATAGCAATTTTGAAATATTTAAAAATTTATAAGGGCAATTTTGGAAAGAGAAAATGGAAGAGTAAATCTTGGCCCTTGATTGATGATAAAATCAATCTCAACCATTGGATAAAAAGGGCAAAATTGTAATTTCACTATTAAATAAATTTAATATTCATTTAATAGATATATGTTTAAAATAATAGTGAAAAGATGTTCATATTTTCCAGCCTTGAAACGTGGAGAAAGAGGGGAAAGAAGAAGAAAATTTTCCAAGCACGATTTAAGCCCCGAAACTCGGTTTTCAGGTAATCTCTTCAACTACAAAGTTATTCTACTCTTCAAGCTCTATCTTTTGATATCAATAATTCATGGAATACATGCTTGGTTGATGAGAATTTTCACGAGAAAGAAATTAGGGTTATGGATCAAATTGGGGCTTTTGAGATTTTATGATTCCATAATTTAATTCAAGTTAGAAATAAGCTAGTATGATGTTAAAATCATGATATTGAGTTGGGATTTAAGTTTTACATGTTTTGATTTTTATGAAGATGATTAGGGTTTATGGATTCAAGTTTAATTTAGGGTTTGTGATGTTGAAATAATGATCTAGTAAGCTTGAATTGTTGTTTGGAAGCAAAACCCTAAGTTAAATTGTGTAGGGACCATTTCAGCAAATTGAAAAGTTGAAGGACCAAATCTGAATTTTTAGAATTTGGAGTGTATTTATGTTATTAATGATGTTAGAGACAAGAAAAATAAAGTTAGAATGCTAAATTGATGTTGAATTGAATTAGTGACCATTTTGAAAATTTGTCAAAGTTAAGTGACCAAATCGAAATTTAAGTTTTTTATGGGGGATAAATCTGATTTTTAATTGTAATGATGGAATTAAGGTAGTAATGTTGAATTGAGGGAGACTAATTTGCAAAGTTAAGAAGCTTAAATCCTTATCTTTGCATTTTTAGTGACTATTTCGGTAAAGAAGGAAAATTAAGGAGAATTATTGTAAATAATTATTTGATGAAGAAGGTCATAAGATGGTGGGTTAAAGCAAGTAATTGGACTAAATTGAAAAGTAGAGTAGTAAGGAGAAGTTAGTATAAAAGTTAAAGTTATTTATGGAAGCTGTGTAGAAAAACTGGTTTATGGCAGTAACTTTGAAAATTCACCATAAATTCTAAAAAATGGTTAGATAGTGAATTTTATACCGATGTAAATATTTGTTTGTCTAGTTTCCTGTCCAACAAACGGAATCTGATTTTAAGTTCCGAGTGAAAAGATATGAATTTTTAAGTGACGAAAGGTGAGAAAACAGAACACCAGTCTGTTCCGAATTTCAGCACTGTAACTGACTTTGAAAATTCGCCATAAATCGTACAAGTTGAATTTGGGCTATTAATTTATATGGTTGAAAAGCTTATTGAATATAGTTTCTTTCAGAACAAACAAGGTCGAATTCTGAGTTATAGATTATTTTATAGAAATATTTCTTCGAAGGTACTGCAAACTAGCAGAAAATGAGAATTGATACACTTTGTATCTAAGGTTGATTAGTAAGCTTGAAAGGGGTTAATGGAAGTTCAAAGTGGTCACTAAGGACCATAATGAATTTTTGAACAATACAAGGAAGAAAGGAAAACGTTTGGAGATTTTGTATTCAAATGATTATTTTGGACAATATAAACAAGATATTGTTAGATTGGGATCTAACAAATATTTTACTTATTTGAATTATGAAGTTAAGTTCGAATCAAGGGAAGTTCGAGGTACAATGAAGGAATGGATCAAAGAGTACTTAGTAAGACATACTAATAAATGGCCCAGGTGAGTGCAATGCATACATAACATTATACATGGATGTTTCATACATCATCAGTAGGACTTGCGATGAGTCTACCTGGTATATATATTGTCATGATATTTATGTTATTGATCATATATTTGACATATTTTAAATATGTCAAAGGTTGAACATAAATTCATTGACCACTAGTTATTGATGATGGTATAATATGAATGTTATTTCGGCTATGAATTGTTAAATGTTGATATATGTTGCCATTGATGACTTAAATGATGAAATAAAGCCCAATGTATGATATAGAGGTTCGATGGTATAGTTGGATATCCATAGGTTCATAAACATCTGTATAAATATTCTAAGCACTTCAGGTAAAGTGCAAATATTATAAATACTCATTGAGGAGTATACTCATTCATGGTTTGAGTATACGGACTTACTACGGGTGCTAAACACTTCGGTGTAATTTCATAAAAACTCAATGAGGGGATATATTGTATACTCACGTAAGTATACTGTAAGCACTTGGTGCTAAGCATTCCTGGTAGAGTGCAAATAATACACATACTCAAGAAAGGTTGGGTATGGGGTGACTCATATACATAGAATCGCTTAATTCGATACCTTGGGCTAAATAAATTAAAAAGAATAAAAAGAAATGGAAGATAAGCTTGAAAGCTTGCGGATAGAAATGGGAAAAGGAATTGGTAAGCATTGAAAGCTTACGGATGGAATGACAACGGTGTTGGTAAGATCTAATCTTATCATTTTGATATACATATTTATTTATGTTAACGAGCATATAATGGTAAGGTGATCATATGCATTGTTAATCATTAATATTGATATAATGACAATTGCACTTGAATTGAATTATTGTCTCACTAAGTAAATACTTAGCGTGTAAATCGCTTTTTACACGTAGGAAAGAAGAAATGGTTGGAGTAAGGAGAATAAACGGACATCATCAATCAATAACAGTACATCAAGATCAATAAGATATCTTTTGACACTGTTTGATATTTACTAGTTGGCATGTATATTAAAATGATATGCATGCTCGATAGAATTTGTATTTTATGTGGTATCCGGATGAGTTTTAAGTTAGGCGGTTCATTAATTATATAAAGTCAAATTAAATTAATAAGTTGTTGCTTGAAATTAAACTCAATTTGAAAATTAAAATATTATGTTTAAACTATAGGCGATTAACTACATTTGTAAATAGAAACTAAATATATTGTAATATTTTTAGAAGAATCAAAATTTTTTCCGAGTTATAAATGTAGAGGTTTTACAAATATTTTGTGATATCTCTGACTGTATTCAGCTATGAATAAGGGAAAGAGGTATTACATTTATTGGTATCAGAGCTGCAGGTTTAGCCGATTCTCGTCCTAAATGGAAGTGGTTTTATGTTAAAAAGAGTATACATGCCACTAGGATATCAATATTACTGATATGATATTTTTATGATCTGATTGATGTCGCTCTTTACCAATGCAAATTGGAAGGAATTATAAGAAATATTTGAGTCAAGAAAGCGTGATGAACTGATAAATTGAAAGCTTTGAAGGAATCAAGAGTAGTAACAATAAGGTTAATGATAACCCTTTGGATAAACCGGAACAAGAAAGGGGCATTAGTACAACAAGGAGTGCCGTGTTGGATTAAGGAATTAAAAAGTTCGAACACCTGAACACAAATTGAAAAAAGCGTGATTAAGTTGTATTGCTACTCCGATGTTAAGTTAAAGTCAAAACATTTGAAATTGCTACGCAGCTAGGATTACACATAACAGTCCGAGTTTATAACATCGGGACTGATAAAGATTGGGAGGATTCAAAATCATAGAAGGTACATCTCATCTTTTTGGATAAACTCAGTATTGATGTTGATGGGTTCTAGCTTTACACATTCGTATATAATTACGAAGTAGAATGGTGAAGGAGATATCCTTTTAGAACCTATTTCAAATAATACAAATAAATCATAAATTTGTTGGGTTGTAATGTAAGAGCGAGCTGAACATTGGAATTGCTCGATAAAAATATAAGAAATAGAGTTATTGATAAATTTAATGGAATTATCTTTCGAGGAGTTTAAGATGATGGTGGGCATGAATTGGTTACCTTCCTATCAAGTCATGATGAATTGTTGCATAAAGTGATTAGTATTAAAAAAAACACGGAAGGTACAAAATAGTAGTAGTTGATAAAAGGGTAAATCCCCTTTCCAATGTAATTTCAGTTGTTTTATTAAAGAAATTGTTGTTATAAGGTTGTTAAGTTTTCTTAGCAAATGTAGTGGATACTCGGGTTGTTGAAGTTAAATTGGAAAATAATCCGACTGTCCAAAAATATCCAAATGTATTACCAGATGGGTTACTCGGAATTACCTCTAGATTGAGAAGTGAAATTCAAAATAAAAATGATACCAGGCATTGATCCTAAATTAATGGCCCCATATAAAATGGATTTGACCGAACTTCAGGATTTAAAGGTACAATTACAAGGAATGTTAGGTCGAGGTTTTATAAAGCCTAGTGTGCCACCTTGGGGTGCACTAGCGTATTTGTGAAAAAGAAAGATTGATCTATGTGATTAAGTATAGATTTTCATCAGCTAAATAAGGTGACGGTAAAGAACAAATATCTTCTTCTAAAGACTGATAATATTTTGATCAGTTAAAAAAAAGCACAGCTATGTTTTCCAAAATAGACCTTCGATTGAAATATTATCAGTTAAAGATCAAGGAAGAATAAACTCTAAAGACAACTTTTCGGACTCGGTATGAATACTATGAATTTGTGATGATGCCTACGGCATTTATAAGCCTAATTAACCAAGTATTCTATTTTTTTCTTGGACCAATTTTTGGTAGAGTTCATTGAGGATATTTTGGTCTATTTGAAGAAAAAGGAAGAACAAGATGCTCATTTTGCATAGTTCTTCAGACCTTTCGAGAAAAAAAGTTATATGCTAATTTGTTAAAGTGTGAACTTGGTTGTCAAAAGATGTTTTATTAGTTATGTGGATTTGGCAGAGGGGATAAAAGTATATCCCAAGAAAGCACAAACTATAGTTGAATGGAAACCTCTGAAGAATGTTTTAGAGGTTCAGAATTTTTTTGATGATTGCCTCCTCATTGACCAAGCTATTGAGGAAAGACATGTCATTCAATTGAAAAGATAAATGAAAAGAAAACTTTGAGACATTAAGGAAGATCTTAATAGAAGCCACGGTACCAAGTACAAACCAGAATGAAAAGTAATGGTCTATGCTTGAGACAACTTATGATATATGAGAGAAATTATCTTACTTAAGATTTGGAGTCGGCAATGGCTATATTTACTTTACAGATATGGCGTCATTATTTATACAAATGAACAATGCTATATTTATATAGGTTATAATAAAGTATATGCTAACTAAAGAAGAGTTGAACTTGAGGCAAAGAAGTTGGATCGAGCTTCCTAAAGATTATGATGTGGTCATTGATTATCATTCGAAAAAAGTTAATGTGGTAGCCGACGCTCTCAATCGAAAGACACTTGTTGTCTTAAGAGCTATGAATGCAAGATTTGCATTAAAAGAATATGGTGTTTTGATTGTCGAGTTAAGAATAAAATTTACCATATTGGATTAAATAAGATATCTTTAAAGAAAGGATGAGAAATGTTGTCAAGGTTCAAACAAGTGGAAAAGAGTGAAACTGAAAACTTGGAAGTTAGGTTTGATAGATATTTGTATTATCAAAGAAGAATTTCCATCTCGATGATGGAAACTATATGTTGATCCTGAAAGAAAAGATATTTAATATGAAGTTAAGGATAAAGTATTCCTTAAAAGTTTCACCCTGGAAGGTGTTATGGTTTAGACAAAAAGAAAGTTAAGTTTAAGATTTATTGGGCTATAAGAAATTGGGAAATGAGTTAGTCTGATAGTTAAGCTTAATAGCTATCTTTATCTTTGAAATGGACAAGATTCATAATGTATAGATTCTCAGAAATATTGATTAGACCCCACACATGTTGTTACTCTAGAGAAAATAGAGATTCAACCAATTTAAGCTATGAAAAAGAACTGGTAAAGATCCTAGCACATGGAATCAAAAACTAAGAAAACAAGACAATCCCATTTGTTAAAGTTCTTTGAAAAAAATCATAAGGTTAACGAAACGACTTGAGAGAAATAAGAAGAAAATATAAGAAAATAGTTCCCTCACCTTTTGGAACCAAGTACATATTGAAAATTCGAGGACGAATTTTCTTAAGAGTGAGAGAATTGTAATACCCTAAAATTTACTAAGTTGATTAAAGGTCATTTAGTACTAATATAATAGCTTAAAAGCTAACTTAGTGACTAAAATGACAAAAATGCAAAAGTTAGGATTTCTTTTAATTATGGGTTTTGGGAAGGAAATTTCTAAGGTTTAAAGGTATCATGTGATAGATAGTGAATTGAATAAGGTATTCTTAAAGTTTGGTTGAATTTCAAGGAAAATTGGAATGGGAATTGAAGTTTAAAATGTTAGTGACCAAAATGTAAATTCTAAAAATTTTATGGCTAAAGTATAAACTTTGGAAAAGTATGGGGACTAAAGTTGTAATTTCCTAAAAGTTAAGGGTTTTTATTTCATAAATAAATAGATCACATAAGGGTGTGGATCGAATGTGAAGATTTTGGTTCGATCTGATATTTCGATTATTGGGAAAATCGCAGTTAAAGTTTAAGTGGAATTCGGATACCCGGATCGAACTGGAAAATTTTGAAATTTTTCCATATGATATAGAAAGGTTATAAAAGTCATTTCCAAGTGTTTGAAACATTTTTAGTTTGATTCAAGATGAATCCTACAATTTATTTCTGAGTAAAGGATTATTTATCGGTATATTGGATCGAATGGAAATTTTGGAGACTGATCCAAAAGCTATGGAAAAGTCATAAAATGTTATTTTATGAATATTTTATCATGGTTGGTCGAATTCTAACTAGATTTAGTTAGATTTTAATGGAAAGGCAATTTGGAAACAAACTAGTAAATAAAGACTAGTTGGGGGGCAAATTGGTCATTTGGCCCCAATGGCAATTTTGAAATATTTAAAAATTTATAAGGGCAATTTTGGAAAGAGGAAATGGAAGATTAAATCTTGGCCCTTGATTGATGATAAAATAAATCTCAATTATTGGATAAAAGGGCAAAATTGTAATTTCACTATTAAATGAATTTAATATTCATTTAATAGATATATGTTTAAAATAATGGTGAAAAGATGAACAAAATGTTCATCTTTTCCAGCCTTGAAACGTGGAGAAAGAGGGGAAAGAAGAAGAAAATTTTCCAAGCTCGATTTAAGCCCCGAAACTCGGTTTTCAGGTAATCTCTTCAACTACAAAGTTGTTCTACTCTTCAAGCTCTATCTTTTTATATCAATAATTCATGGAATACACGCTTGGTTGATGAGAATTTTCATGAGAAAGAAATTAGGGTTATGGATCAAATTGGGGCTTTTGAGATTTTATGATTCCATGATTGAATTCAAGTTAGAATTAAGCTAGTATGATGTTTAAATCATGATATTGAGTTGGGATTTAAGTTTTACATGTTTTGATTTTTATGAAAATGATTAGGGTTTGTGGATTCAAGTTTAATTTAGGGGTTGTGATGTTGAAATAATGATCTAGTAAGCTTGAATTGTTGTTTGGAAGCAAAACCCTAAGTTAAATTGTGTAGGGGCCATTTCGGCAAATTGAAAAGTTGAATGACCAAATCTGAATTTTTAGAATTTGGAGTGTATTTATGTTATTAATGATGTTAGAGACAAGAAAAATAAAAAGTAGAATGCTAAATTGATGTTGAATTGAATTAGTGACCATTTTGTCAAAGTTAAGTGATCAAATCGAAATTTAAGTTTTGTATGGGGGATAAATCTGATTTTTAGTTGTAATGATGGAATTAAGGTAGTAATGTTGAATTTAGGACTAATTTGCAAAGTTAAGAAGCTTGAATCCTTATCTTTGCATTTTAGTGACTATTTCGGTAAAGAAGGAAAATTAAGGAGAATTATTGTAAATAATTATTTGATGAAGGTCATAAGATGGTGGGTTAAAGCAAGTAATTGGACTAAATTGAAAAGTAGAGAAGTAAGGAGAAGTTAGTATAAAAGTTGAAATTGTTTATGGAAGTTGTGTAGAAAAACTGGTTTATGGCAGTAACTTTGAAAATTCACCATAAATTCTAAAAAAATGGTTAGATAGTGAATTTTATACCGATGTAAAGATTTGTTCGTCTAGTTTTGTTTCCAACAAACAAAATCTATTTTCAAGTTCCGAGTCAAAAGATAGGAATTTTTAAGTGACGAAAGGTCAGAAAAACAGAACATCAGTTTGTTCCAATTTCAAGACTCAGTAATTGACTTTGAAAATTCGCCATAAATCATACAAGTTGAATTTGGGCTATTAATTTATATGGTTGAAAATCTTATTGAATCTAGTTTCTTTCAGAACAAACGGAGTAGAATTCTGAGTTATAGATTATTTTATAGAAATATTTCTTCAAAGGTACTGCAAAAACTGCGAAAAAATGAGAATTGATACACTTTGTATCTAAGGTTGATTAGTAAGCTTGAAAGCGGTTAATGGAAGTTCAAAGTGGTCACTAAGGACCATAATGAATTTTTGAACAATACAAGGAAGAAAGGAAAGCGTTTGGAGATTTTTTATTCGAATGATTATTTTGGACAATATATCTAAGATATTGTTAGATTGGGATCTAACAAATATTTTACTTATTTGAATTATGAAGTTAAGTTCAATCAAGGGAAGTTCGAGGTACAATGAAGGAAAGGATCAAAGAGGACTTAGTGAGGCATACTAATAAATGGCCTAGGTGAGTGCAATGCATACATAACATTATACATGCATGTTTCATACATCACCGATAGGACTTATGATGAGTCTACATAGTTTATATATTGTCATGATATTTATGTCATTGATCATATATTTGACATATTTTAAATATGTCAAAGGTTGAACATAAATGCATTGATCACTAGTTATTGATGATGGTATAATATGAATGTTATTTCGCTATGAACTGTTAAATGTTGATATATTTTGATATATGTTGCCATTGTTGACTTACATGATGAATTAAAGCCCAATGTATGATATAGAGGTTCGATGGTATAGTTGGATATCCATAGGTCATAAACAGCTGTATAAATATTCTAAGCACTTCAGGTAAAGTGCAAATATTATAAATACTCATTGAGGAGTATACTCATGCATGGTTTGAGTATACGGACTTACTACGGGTGCTAAACACATCGGTGTAATTTCATAAAAACTCAATGGGGGATATATTGTATACTGTAAGTAAGTATCGTAAGCACTTCGGTGCTAAGCATTCCCGGTAGAGTGAAAATAATACACATACTCAAGAAAAGTTGGATATGGGGGGATGACTCATGTACATAAAATCTCTTAATTCGATACCTTGGGCTAAATAAATTAAAAAGAATAAAAAAATAGGAAGATAAGCTTGAAAGCTTGCAGATAGAAATGGGAAAAAGTTATTGGTAAGCATTGAAAACTTACGAATGGAATGGCAACGGTATTGGTAAGATCTAATCTTATCACTTTGATATACATATTTATTTATGTTAACGAGCATATAATGGTAAGGTGATCATATGCATTGTTAATCATTAATATTGATATTATGACAATTGCACTTAAATTCGAATTATTGCCTCACTAAGTAAATACTTAGCGTGTAACTGTTTTACACATAGGAAAGAAGAAATGGTTGGAGTAAGGAGCATAAACGGACATCATCAATCAATAACAGGTACATCAGTATCAGTAAGATATCTTTTGACACTGTTTGATATTTACTTGTTGGCATGTATATTAAAATGATATGCATGCTCTGATAGAATTTGTATTTTATGTGGTATTGGATGAATTTTAAGTCAGGCAGTTTCATTAATTATATAAAGTCAAATTAAACTAATAAGTTGCTTCCTGAAATTAAACTCGATTTGAAGATTAAAATATTATGTTTAAACTATACGCGATTAACTACATTTGTAAATAGAAACTAAATATATTGTAATATTTTTAGAAGAATCAAAATTTTTACCGAGTTATAAATGTAGAGGGTTTTACAAATGTTTTGTGATATCTCTTACTCGTATTCAGCTATGAATACGGGAAATGGGTATTACATGCCATTTTCCCCTTCATTTTTCTGGGCCTCAAAACAGTATAAAACATATATAAAAAGTTTTGTTTTATATCCCGAAAATGGCTTGGCCAAGTGGCAAGCATACAATACTCCCGTTGCTTTGGAGGTCCTTGGTTCGATTCCCCCAGCCTCCAATTCCATTTAATGTCACTGCCCAAATTCCTTGGTCCGAGACAGTGGCGCGAGCATCCGACGGAGAGGTTCAATATGGGACATCGGGCTTGCCAAGACCACCAGACTTGGCCCAAAACTTGGAGAATGCTAGAGAGCCTTTTTTCAGAAACGGCAAGTGACAACAAATTAGATAAGATTGTCACCACCTAATTAAATAATCAATTTATTATATTAAATTAAAATTAGGACCAAATTGATTAAATGTGTAAATAACAAGGACTAAATGCGTAATTATACAATTTTCTTTTAACTGCCACGTCAGCCTCTCCGTTAGGTTTTAACGGCTGGTGGTTATATTGGAACCATATCAATAGTTGAGTGGTCATTTTGACAAAACTAAAAGATCGGTGGTCATTTCGACACCAACCCTAAAGATCGGTGGTCTCCCGTATAGTTTACCCAAAATTTTAACCTTTTTTTTGCACTATTCCTAGCCCTGCATTCTCCCTTCTTTTGTTTTCTTAGCCGATGGTCAGTAACCAGTCATAATATTGATTGTCGACCACCGGATCCATTATTTTCTTATTTTTTCATTATAAAAATCTTTGTCTTTGTGGCACGCTTTTTTCTGCCTTTGTAGTTTCATTTTTTCTGTCGTTTTGGCAAGATTTTAGCATATCTTAGTGATCGTTTGGTACTCGGTTGATGGTTGTTTGTCGATGTAATTAGTCCTAGGTAGCGGAGCAATCTGCCTGATAGTTTGGCTCGCTCACCACTCCTTTTCACCTGTAATGCGTCTCATTTGGATAGAGACAAAGAGATCCATGAATATTTCTGAATTTTAACGGTGTACTAATCTCTATAGAAGTATTTACTCTTTTTTGCACTTTTAGATTTTTGTATGAGATTTTGGTGGACTAATCATCATTATTCTTCCTTCTAGATATATTGTATTTGTGATATTTTTATAATTTTTTAATAAAATTCAGTTGTCATTATCAAAAAAAATCACACAATAACAAGTATATGCCAACGGCCATGTGTATTTTGTTCGGTTTGTTAGGTAAGTTATCATGATTTGAATGCGCTTAAATACACAATAATATATAATTTAGAGATTCGGTATGTGTGTAGTTTAGACCTTCTAATAAGAAAAGATGAAGAAAAAACTCAAAACCGTATGTAAATGTCAACTTGACGGGATCATACTCAGGGACGGATGTAAGTGGACGATGGATAGGGCAATTGTTCTCAACTTTAATGCTTTAACTACATTTTAGGTCTTTGATAGTTTTAAAATTATTTCAATTAAGCTTTTGTCCCTCCCGAGAATGTTTGGTATAATTTATTTTTAGGACCTTATCAGTTTTATATTTAATTAAATTAAGTATCGACTCCCCGATTTTTCCTGATTTAATTATTTTTAAGACCTTTTAATTTTTAAATTAATGAAATCAAATCCTAACCCCTTTAATTTTTATAGTTTTATTACTTTTAAGATCTCGATCATTCTAAAAATAAACAACTTTCCCCCCTCACAATTCAATCCTGACTCCGTCCCTGATCATACTCGACACTTCCGACCAATGGATATGAGAAATCCTATTATCAGATCATATTAACATCACGAATGAAAAGTACACTTGGCTATGAAAGTTGATGCACAAAAGCATATGCTACAAATGAAGCTGCAATAATATGGAAAGAACTGAGCTACTCCTGGTGGCTGAAAATTTGAAATGACACAGATATTATGCTTACAATCCAGAGTCAAAATTTCAATCTGCTGTAACATTGCAAATATTCCATAATCTCGAGGGTCATACCATATCGTGGCTTATAGAAGAAAAGAAAAGCTCTAGTCCTTCCCAAAATCAGCACGGTAGTGTGCACTAGCTTCCAGTTTCTTTGCCTCTTTCAATTTTCCAACCGCCTGCAGTTTCACCAGAGAGAACTCAAGAGAGCATATCATCACCAAAATAATAGAATTATATTTCACTCATCAAGTCTCGAGGTTTTACCTTCATGAAGTCTTCCTGAAGGACATAGCACGATCAGCGCGGACTGCAAATATTCCGGCCTCCGTACAAACATTTCGTAGATCAGCACCGTTGAACCCCTAAATCAATGGTTACTAGACAACTACATTAGTGATGAGGATTACGGGCTCGAAACAGAAATATGCAACCTCTGACTAACCTCAGATAGCTTAACAACGGCTTCATAGTCAATTTTACCTTGCATGGCCATGCGGACAGCATGAATCTTGAGGATTTCCATTCTTGAGTGCTCATTTGGCAATGGAATCTCTATCTTTTTGTCTACCCGCCCCGGACGAAGGAGTGCAGGGTCAAGAATGTCGGGTCGGTTAGTAGTCATGATCATTTTAACCTACAAGTAAAGATCAAAGCTGTTAATGATTTTCAAAAGCAAATTTTGAAACTATGTGCATGACCAAAATAATGTACCTTCCCAAGCTGATCAAATCCATCAAGTTGATTAAGTAACTCCATCATTGTTCTATGTATTTCACGTTCCATACCTGTCCCGTCACTGAGACGGCGTCCCCCGATGGCATCAATCTCATCTATAAAGATGATGCACGGCTGCATACAAAGAAACAAACATAAAATTAACATTAAAGGGTATAAAGAGACAAGACAGAAAGCATTCACAACTCTATGCTCTCACTTGGTGATCACGTGCGCATCTGAATATTTCAACTATCGTCCTTGCACCTACTCCAAGGAATCTGCTACACATTACACTCGTATCAACCTGAATTCAGATTAGCAGAAGGTAAAATGCATTCAGTCAGGGACAGGACAACATGCCACAGGAAACCACGAAGGTAGATTTCAACTATCAACATGATACAATCATACGACACGAACACGACACAATACATCAAAAATATATACGACATGAATTATCATTTATAACATATCAAAATTTATATAAAAATATAATACATTAAGTAAGATTATGATTATGACTTATGCAAATACATTAACATGACATGAATACAATGATTATCAAGAGAACACAAAAGTAAGAAAGATCAAATATGGTTTAAAAGTCTGACCTTTAAGAAGTTAGCATCGACGTTAAATGCTATTTCTCTTGCTAACAATGTATAATCACCTTGGGAGGATTAACCCCAACTCTAAGGAAAAGCTCAGGATTCATGAGAGGGAGCTCAATAGATTCCCTCAATTCTCGAAGCTGGTTGGATAAACCACCAACAGCCGAGTAGTTAATCTTGCCAGGACGTCGACGCCAAATGCTGCGAGCAAATGGATCCAACTGTCACCCAAAAATGTACCAAGGTATCAGGCCTCTTCAAAAACTTGGTTCCACATGATCAATACAGCTGAAGTAATTTGGATGCAAATAGCTTACTTCAGGTGGAAGAACCTGCCTGATTGTAATCGATGCCATGTCAAGAGTCACTCTGGTTCCTGAAGTCAGCTTCCTCTTATCGACTTTGCTTCCGCAACCGACCATGTAGCTTTTATTGTTGTTTACCTCAACAAGAACTAAAACATCATACACACATTCAGCTAAATTCAAATACAACTCCTCAAACACCACACTAAGCACTATAATACATAAATAAACCAAGCGCGTGAGTTTGTAAAGCAAGTATGAAAATGTTAAGTCACTTGGACTTATATACAAACACAGACGGTTCAACACTAAAACAAAAGAGAGGAGGTAGTTACAACATTCATTTTCAAGAGGATTAAGAACTTCTCCAAGAACCTGTGCTGCACTCTGAAAAGAGTTCAAAAGCTCTTCTGTTCTTTTGCATTCCTTCTTAGCGGCATTCAGATCCTCCTTAACTGAGCATCCAAACATAAAGATCTCAACGAAATCCATAAGCATTCTTTTGTTACTCATTTTATTTCCTCAAAATCCGCAGAAATGAATTTCATTATATAAAAAGAAAACAGAGTAAAAACGATTGCCGATATCAGCAAAAGCCATCATCACAATGAACAGGAACAGGAACAGGAACAAAATAACTCTCAATTCGGCATATTTTAAATCAATAGAAGCAAAACAAAGCAGCGATCGAGAAATGCGAAAGTGATCGGAGGTGACCTGCTCGGAGCCTGGATTCGAGCTCTTTTTTGAGGAGTCTCTTACGGTACACCGCCGCAATCTCATCGCACCGTAGCACGGCGTCTTCTTCGCCGCTCATTGTGGCGGTCTCTGATCAGAGATCGAAATCGCTTGAGTAGGAAGAAAACTTTCCAAGGTTTCTTGAGCGAGGGGTCGTGCGAGTTGGGATAATTTGTGGTTTTTAGAAGGCTTAAATTACATTTTTGGTCCTTTTAACTTGCAAACTGCTCTCCGTTATTCTAACTAATTTCTTAACTAAATCGCGGTCATATTTTCTTTTGACCCTTCGTAATGTTTAAATTTGAGATTTAGTCGTTATCTTTTAATTTAACATCTTTAGCTCCCTCTTCTTCTATTATTTCAATAGTGGATTCAAAGAAATAGCACCTTTAAAATCTAATATTGTAATTATACTCGTGATATATTAGGATTTTTATGAAATAATAAAGTTTTTTATTAATTGAATATTTTAACATCTTGTGTTTTTTTGTTCATATTGTGTTTGACATTGCATTCTCGTAATATAAAAAGGTAATTATACTATGCACTGACGGCAAATTTTTTATTTCTACAAGCGTTTTAGTTTTAGATTTTAGGGATTTAATTTAGTGTTTAGATGTAATAGTTTATAATTTAGAGATTGTGGTTTGAATTTAGGATTTATAAGTTAAAACTTAAATTTCTAACCTTTTACCCTAAAACTAAAATCAAAATACTATTAAAATCTATTTAGATTTAGATTTAGATTTAGATTTATTATTTTAATTTTTTTTGAAAAATCTATTTAGTTTGTAATGTAATTAGAATTGAAGATCAAACTAAAATTATTTCACTTCGTTTTGAAATAATTAAATAATTATTTATTTATTTTATAAAATTAATATCAAAACATTCTAAAAATTAAATTTATAATATTTATTTAGGATAAAATATATTTTTAAATAACATTTAATTTATTGATATGTATATGAATAAATTATTTTACATATAGTTAAATTTTAAAATGATCTAATATAATTTAATAAAAATAATTAATTGTTTTTTATTCCCAAACCATTTGAAAAATAATTTTAGTTTAGTTTTTAGTAATATTTTGATTTAATTTTGAGGTGATAATATATTTTAAATTAAAAATTAAATTTAGTGGAATTATATTAAGTCCCAACTTAATTCAGTGGTTAAACACAACTTTTGGTGCAAAGGTTTTCTAGTTCAATTCTCTATAAAGTTAGTATAAAGCCAAAAAATGCTCAGAGCGTCTGATTGAATAGTCATTTTGGCCCTATTTTTTTGAACTAATTTAATACTAATGTTTCAGTTTAAGTCAAAATGGCCCATCCGCGGATAAAAACTGTTAGTCAACTGACGATAAACAGCTTGAAATGACTTAACAGAATGACACGTCATAAGAAAAATATTTTATATTTTACACAATTTTATAAAAATATTTTTTGACTCATATGTAATTATGTAAAGTCAACATTTGTCTATATGACACTATTATCGCGACATGCACTGCCATGTAAGTTTATCACGTCATTTCAAGTTGTTTATCGTCAATTTTACTAACAATTTTCATCCGTAAATGGACTATTTTTGGGCAAAATAAAATGTTGGAATTAAATTGATTAAAAAATATAAACTAAAATAACTATTTAATTAAATAGTAGGATTTTTTTTTAGCATGTTTTTTTTTTTTTACTTTGAGGTGGTGAGAGTTTAACTTGAGGAGAGAGAAATTGTTAATCAACACCTTTGTCATTCTATCGAGTTATCCAAATGCCAAAGGATCAGTGTTTTAAAAAAAAAGAGGTAGGGTCAGTAGGGATATTAAATTGAAGTTATATTCGATTGTCAGTTTAATAAATTACACCGGTTAAAAGTTAAAACATTTGATTATGTTAAAAAATAATTATAAAATAAATAATTTTAATTCTAAGGCAATATTAAATATACTATTGATATTTAATAAAAAATATGTATTTTACTTAATAATACAAATTTTGATATAAATTTAAAGGGTTAAATATCATACTATAATTTTCGTAAAAAGTAAAAAAAAAATCTTTAAAAACGATTTTTATTTTATATTAACCAGTTTAGTTTATTCTTAGTCAATTCAAACGATTATCGATTAGATGATATATACTGAACCGAACAAACCAATGATTTTCAATTCAATTTTTATATTGCCCCAAACGACCAAAACTCTTGATTATTCCCCTTTAATTGTACAATTAATTAATCAATACTAACTTCAAAAATATAATATTAGTTAATTGGCATAGAGTTAAAAAAATATTATTGGCGTTTGATTGAATAATCACTTTGGTTTTTATTTTTTGTTTTGAAGTAATTTATCTCTCAATGTTTCAATTTAGATAAAAATGACCCATTCACTGATGAAAATTATTAGTCAACTAACGATAAATAGCTTAGAAATTAAAATGACGTGACAATCACTACGTGACAGTGTACTATGATATGACAACGTTATATAAACAAAGGTGTTGACTTGAAAGAATGTCATATCAATAAAAAAATAATTTTATAAAATTATATAATATATAAAATTATTTTATGCTAACGTGTCATTATGTCAAGTCATTTCAAGCTGTTTACCGTTAATTAACTAACAGTTTTTTTGCAAAGCGTCTATTTTGATTTAAAATTAAACGTTAAGGGTTAAATTACTTTAAAAAAATAAAAACTAAAATGATTATTCAATCAAACGTTATAGATGTTTTTATTTTATTTCATGCCTATTGAATATGAATTTCATGGGTTGGGTTCCGGTCAAAGTCGAATTGATGAAGAGGGGGTCTCCTCCATCTCGAATGACTCGTGCCCCTTCTGTATGCTATTGTCTGAGTCTGCATCCCATCTTTTTTTCTCCTGCCGGGTAAGCTGGCTCATCTGGAACAAGTTCTTGGCTTTGGTTTGAATTTGGACTGCCTTTCCTTTGGATCCTATGGTTTTTATGGAGGCTTGGGGTGCTTCCAGCCCTCCTCTTTTACGTAAGTTATGGTCTTTTATCCCCTTTGTGGTTATTTGGTCTTTGTGACTCTTTAAAAATTAGATGATCTTTCAGGGGAAAATATTAGATTTAATGCAGCTTGAATTGTTAGTTAAATATCGGCTGGCCTTTCGGATTAAAGGGAAATTTAGGACTGTTGCATCCCGTTGGATAGTTTGACGATGGATCCTCTACTGGCCACGGACGTGCACCGGTGATTGGCTGGTATGGTTAAAACTGAACATTGATGGTTCTGTCTCATCAGTAGGGTCAATGGGTGGAGTTGGGGGCTTGCTAAGGGATGGCCATGGTTCTGTCTTTTTCAATTCTCTGAAGCGTGTGGGTTTGTGCCTCCTGCTTTGGCTGAGCTACTTGCAGTGAAGATTGGGGTTCTTAAGTTTCTTTTATCGGAATGGGTTAAGAAGTTTAGAGTGATTATTGATTGCGATTGCAAAGCGTAGTAGACTGGTTGTCGCTTACGGTGGAGCCTCCGGCCATTTATGCGGGTTTAGTGACGGACTTGGTGGATAAGATTCGAGATAAGTGCATGATGTTAAGGTTGATTTCTCGTCGCCGCAATACATGTGCAGATAGCTTGGCCAAAGCTGGAATTGGGTAGCTGTGGTTCTCCTCCAATTACTTTAGATTTTCTCCTTTGGTCTGTTGAATTGTCTTTTTGCATTGGCTTCGACCCGTGTTTCTTTACCCTTGATTGTACTATTTTCTGGTCCTTATTTTGGTGTAAACTCTATGTTATTATGAATATAGTGTCGGCACTCTTTTTCCCTTACCTAAATTTAGACGGAGTTTTAATGAGACCCTCTACCTTTTATTTTTTTTTTAATTTCATTATTAATCAAAAGCTTAAGTTATGCTAAATGAATATCGAGAAAAACGACAATGGTATTTGAAAAAACAAGCAAAAAGAACAAAGAACATTTGTTTTTGAAAAACTTATTTCATTAAAAAAATTAAACTCAACAAACACAATTAATAAAATTTTCATATACGAATACTATATTGTAATATTCGAATATACCATAGACTTTATAACATATTCTTTCTTTCTTTCTTTATTAAATGAGAGCAATATGCTTTGAACAGGTGAATATTGTTTTTGAAAAGCATATTGCTTTGAACAAAATTATATAAATTTCCACTAACCTTACCCATTCTTATTCTCTCTTTACTAAAAGGTATAAGTCCTATTTTGTCTCGTGAATTCAACCATATTTCTCAATTTGGTCATTTATATTTTCATAATAAGAAGATAGGCTAAAAGCCTCTACAGATTATGCGATCCACTATTTGATTGAGTGGTCAAAGATACTCATGTTGTTCTATCTTGTATGAGTTCGAGTTTTGACATTTATCTTGAGAATATAAATATCTCTCTATTTAATAAAAAAAGTATTTGCAGATTAAAAACAACTGATCTATTATAAAGAGAACCATGTCAACATGCAAAGACAATAATTCCATAGCCAGTTTTATGTCTAAACACACAAAAAATTAAGTTCATGAAAAAAATGTTAAGTTTCAGGGTTAATATGAAAAAAAAATTAGGGACCAAGTTGGATAAGAGGCTAATTCTACAGGGCAAAATGTAAACTACCCCTTCCTAAAAGTAAAAACATTTCAAGGCCACGTGGAAATATCACAGCAATACATAACTCAAAAGCCCATAATTTTCTGGGTCGTTCGATCTTATGACATTTTTCTCCAACATTCTCCGCCAATTAATAATTCACAAATCCAGAATCTATGAGTATATAAATTACAGCAGACGGCACCGTCTTTTTCCACTCCCTCCTCCCTGAGTTCTCTCGCGCGGAAACCATGACCAGCTCCTCCGCTCATTCACGCAAGGTTTCTATTCTCTTTTTTAATTCATTTTTGTTGTTTATTTGCCCTAATTGAGGTTGCGTCTTCGAATTTATTTCGATTTAATCTCTTTTTTGTTTTCCTATTTGTTTGATTTTTTTGACTTTTTTTTTGTTTGGATTATCTGTTTGCGTAGGCTTTAAGCAAGATCGCCTGTAATAGGCTCCAGAAAGAATTAGTGGAGTGGCAAGTTAATCCACCCAGTGGTTTCAAGCATAAAGTGACTGATAGTCTCCAAAGGTTTTTTTTTTCCTCTTTTAATTGATTTTTATGGATTATTCTATTAATCGAGGGGTTAATTTGAGATTTTAGTCTTTAATTTGTTGGATTTCTGTTTTTTTTTTTTATGGAAAGATGGATAATCGAAGTCAACGGAGCTCCTGGAACGCTTTATTCTAATGAAACTTATCAGCTTCAGGTTGACTTTCCTGAGCATTATCCTATGGAGGCACCCCAGGTACCTCTTTTGCTTTCCGTTTACTTATTGTTTTGTTACTGTGTAAATAGTGAAAGTGAAGGATTCTGAATGGAGATTATAGTATTCGTTTGTTGACTGAGCAGGTGATTTTTGTTCCTCCAGCGCCTCTGCATCCTCATATTTACAGCAATGGGCATATTTGTTTAGGTATTGACGTCGTTAGCTTTTTTGTTAATCATTGCTGGACTTGTGATTTGTTAAGGATAATTTGTTTTGTACTTGTTGCTAAAAATTGTTTTGAACAACTAGTCTTTTTCTTCTTGTTGCTCGAAGAATGCATGATGTTTACAGATGATAGAGAATGTTGGTTTGTAAATTTTACTGAGCATTATATGGTTATTCGTAATCATGATTGTAATGGTTCTTTTTTGGCATATCACTTTTGAGTTCCCGGTCTCCTGCTCTCCTTTATGGAGAAATTTTTGTCATTAGTCATACAGTATTTGTAAAATACAGGTCCTTTTGTTGTGATAGATTTTAAGAAATGTCATGCTGCCCAAATGGGAGGTCATATTCTAATGTGCCAATGATTCGCGCTTTTATTGTTTGTAAGAGTGACTATGTAATTGATATAGCATCTTTTATCATTGTTCATAGTAGCTCTTGAGCCTATTATTTATAATTGGAACTATTCACTTATGCTGATATGTTGTCATTTTTCGTCATTCGTTTTTCTAGTCAAGCTGTGAGAATGTGAGTGCATTAAGCTTTGCTGAAACTGTCGAAGTATATTAGACTGTCACAGAGTGATGTATGATAAATTTCCGATGTTTGTTTTCAGAGGTGACTAGATAGAGAGAGAAGCAAACATTTTTGTTACTGTCCTATGCTTCGGGACACTGTGTTCTAGTATATTTCTGGTTATGGAAGATGTTTAAGGAAAGTTGGTTGGTCACCTAATGGAAATATTAATTAGGTAAAAATTTGTATTGGAAGGTGTCTAAGAGAGTTTAGTCATTGTCTGCATTTAATGTGACTAGTTTGTAAGTGATTGTTTTGAGCAGTTTACTCGTCACAGGGTGAGTGACTCTTGACTCCCTAGAATGTTGTATGTATCATACATGCGAGTGAAATAAGGTTCATGCTAAAAGTTTGTCTTCTATGTTTGGGCTCTACATGATTCTCATGGTTTTGATGATTAGATAATTTTCAGTAAGACAGTCGAATACGGCATTTTGGTTCCGATTGTTTTGTCTTGAGATGCTGCTTAATTGTAACATTTCTGGCCTTAAAGAAATCTATTAGGCACTGTGTTTCATGCATCAATTTATAGTTTATCTGGCAAAATTTTTTGGTAATTTTTTCTTCATGCACAGGTGAGTTTTCATTTTTGTCAGGTTTCTGTTACTCGTGATTATTTGGTTGGAAGTTAGCAACACCATGGATAGCATGAGCCATAACATTTTTTGGCAGATTTTCGATGAAAAAAATGTCATTCAGTAACTTTTCTGGTGTGCATTTTAGACCAAAGTGGGTTGATGAGGCAAATAAAAAACATTACAAGAGTTAAATTAAAACAATTAGGCACACCGAGTTCTTGGATAATGTAGAACAGAAAAAGCTGCTTGATCATTAATGTCCATGTTGTACCTTTCATCGTCAAACACGGGGTCAGTTTATCTAGCTAACCAACATTGAAAATCGTGTGGTGTTCATATTATGCAGATATTCTGTATGATAGCTGGTCCCCAGCCATGACTGTGAGTTCCATCTGCATCAGCATTCTCTCCATGTTATCAAGCTCACCTGCGAAGGTTTGTCGGAATTATTAACAATTTGACCATTTGTTTTTGTTCCCCAGATCTGGGCCTTACCTGTTCAATCCTGAAATACTGATTTCACTCTGTAATTTTACAGCAAAGGCCAGCCGATAACGACCAATATGTTAAGAACTGTCGCAATGGCAGGTCTCCCAAGGAGACAAGATGGCGGTTCCATGATGATAAAGTATAATGATAAGAAACCTATCATCTAGAATCTGTGTATAAGAACCGAGGGATGGTGAACTTTTTACATTTGTCCTGCTGTGCATGAAATTATGGATTAAACCTAGATTAAATTTGAATGTGGTTACCTAATTCAAGCAGCAGACTGAACAATCTAAAACTTCCCTTTTCTTTTAAATTTGCTATTTCTTGCTGAGGGTTTTATTTTTAGTTCACTCTTCATCTTTGTTCTTTTACTGGTCATGTGTTTCAAGTTGGCATAAAATAAATTTGAGTACGTTACCAATCAGATCATGTTTAGTAGTTATATTAACTGTTTTAGTAACATAATTGAATATCAATAATTTGGGACGTAAGTAGAATGTTTTAAAGTTTTGGGATATATATAATTTGAGGATTTCTAATATAATTAACTACGTATTAAAATGTGAGCTGAATAAAAATGGTTTAAAAGTTGGATAATAGAGGAAACAACATTACGTGGAGCCTTATTCTACAAGTAGTAACTCCTTGCCAATCATCTATTTCCATTTCTACCATATGTAATTTTTAGGAAATCTGAAAAAAATTCATCTATTTGTAATATTTTCGCAATGATATCATCCGGTGATAGTTCAAGAAGTAGATCACGTTGAACCGAATCTATTATTTATTTATTTATTTGTTCAATATTGGATTTTTTATTTTATTTTTTTACCAATCAATAGTTTGACTCACCAACTCAATTTTGAAGGTACGATCGTATGAGAAATAATCCGATTTCTCCGACAACGAAGCCATATTCGATGAGGAACTGAAGGTGGGTGTGAAAATTTGTTGGCCTGTGGCCAAAATGTGCCTCGGGTCAAATTCCATTTTCATTTCACAGAACCAATCCCACTTACTGCCAAAGTGGTCCATCCACTCCTGCTGCGTTGTGTAATGAGGTAAATATTGCTTCACATCGTTCCCAGCTTCATCACAGTATCTGAGAATCTGACGGTTCTGATCGATCAGATACTCCAAGCTCTGAGCTTCATCCCCGTTATCCGAGGCTGATCTAAGCAATGCCACCAAGTAAAACACACCCTCATCCGGCGTCACCACGGAGCTCCGCTGGTCCCATCTGCACCATATCAAAGCAACCATCAACCCAAATACGGTAAAAGTATCCTTTGCACACTGAAAAACATGCATGCATGCATGCATATATATGTATCATATTTGCATGCATGCATGCAAAGGTGGCATGTCTTCAACATCATAGATGCATGCATGGGACCATGAGAAGATAATATCTGCATGTTTCATGCATGGCCATGGAATGGAATATTATTACTTGTCTTTGTTCATCGGATAGATGAGAATTGGCCCACTCGTTTTATTCCCCAAAATGACCTTGAAGACTCCCTCATCGAACTCTGCAATCTTCGATTTGGGTATAAACAAGTTTAGCCATGGGTGTGGAACCTCCCACAAACCCTTGGACCGGAGCTTCAACTCGGACTTGTGGACCCGGTCCAAGAAATCCACGTACAGCAAATCAGTCGTAAACACTGATGTGGATATAAAATTTAGTCTCTTCAACAAAGATTCGACTTCCTGCAGTAAAAGAAACAGACGTTTATTGGAAGAGAAGATAATTAAATGTGAACAAATTGGTGTTGGAATCATGGACGGCGTAGATTTAGTAATATTTAATGCAATAGTATAACCATAAAGTAGTGTTCGTATAGGATTTTATGAGATAATAGATCACACCAGATCTTCTGCCATGTTTTCTAGCGTATGTTTGCATTACATTTTTTGAAGTAGATTATTGTTATTATTATTGATAAATATTAACTTCAGACAGTATAAACCTCGGATGAGGGGACCAATTTATGGATCCACTGTTATCAAAACAATTAATATAGCTTGAGTTGGTACTTAGTTATTGTACTAAGAAACATCATTAATGACATAATAAGATGATTGCGTATACATAGGAGTCAGTTCCACCATCGAAAATTTTAAATTCTCATTTTTTTATTTTATATTGGTGGTCTAATTTTACATCTTAAAAATTTCAAATTCTCATAATATAATTTTATTAAATATAAAAATTTTCATCTAATAAAAAATTATGTATTCGTCCTTGCGTACCTGATCAATAGTTTCTGCAGTGGATTCATGGTAGTTCTTGGCGATTTCCAAGCAATACAAAACACGTCCAGTGGCAATCAAAGAGGAGATTTTGACAGGGTTTTGAGGAGAAAAGAAAGATGATCTCCAGTTATTGATGTACCCTTCGTCCACAATTACGAAACCTTCGACGTAATCGAATTTCTGCTGGCCCGGCCGTGCACGTAGAGATATAAGATGTTCTTGGTCGCCGGTGAAAGCCAAAAAATCCGAATATAGTACTCTTATCCATCTCACCTAAACTCGTAAATGCAAAGATCATTAATTCATTATATAAATGTTGCTCAATTCATTATATAAATGTTGCTCGATGAAAAAAAACTGAGAGTGAAAGTTATGAGTACCCTTTGTGGAGCTGGTTCAAGGGAAATTCTAGCTCTGGTGATGATGCCAAATTGTCCTAGACCACCAAGAACAGCATGAAACAGCTCTGGGTTTTGATCTTCTGAACATGTCAGCAGCTCACCTTTTCCTGTTCACCAAATCCACATATATTCTTTGGAGTTTGGAGTTTTATATATATATAGCACATTTTTCTAAAACTAAATTAAGAGTTTGAAGAACTTGACCTGTAACTACGTCAAGCTCGTGGACATTGCTAATTTGTGGACCGTGATTGAAAGCTTGGCCACTGATTCCAGCATTAGACAATGTCCCACCGACCGAAAGGTACAAGTAATCGGTCCATGATTTTGGTGCCAGTCCATACTCTAAGCTACTCATCAATACATCTATCCAAAGCTCCCCGCCCCACACGTCCACGTACCTCTCTTGAGCCCAAACTCGAGGCCGAGGTGGATTCATCCCCGAGTTCAACACACTCCCTTCTTTCGACCTACTCATCTGAATCACCACACCGTTTCCGGTCTGAGCCTGTCCGTTTGTCGAATGCCCATGTCCCCTAGCCGACACGGTAACTCCCTGGTTTGACCCGTAGGCTGCTTTAACGAGTTCAGCAACGTCCTGAGCCGAACCGGGGTGAAAGACGGCGAGCGGCTGGCGTCGAGTGAGAAAACCGAAATCGAGAGAAGCCTGTTCGACGTCGCTCAGGTCGGTGCTGAGTTTCCCGTCGACACCAAGAAGCTCCATGGGATCGATGGGCAATCCCGGATTCACGATCATCAATCTACAAATAACCAACGTTAAAAGAAGCTTGTTTTCCATATCAAAAGAAGCAAAGAAACAATGGTTCTTCTTCTTCTTCAAGCAAGAAATGATTTCTTTGAAGATATGATAAAGAAGGAAATCTTTGGTGGAAGCGTTAACGTAAGCCAAGAATCACACTTAAAGATTTACTACGTAAACATCTAACATGCACAGCCTCAGATGCAGATTACTCTCATTGTGGGATTTGAGTTTTTGAAGGAAAAAAAGGTACACTTTTTTGCTGAAACGTCTCCGGGATTATATAAAGGTTGTAAATTTATATTATAGGGTAAAAAGGGTGGCGTAAGGTGGGGGCCAGGAGGGAATACACGTGGACAATCACGTGCGAGGGACCTTAGCTGCAATGGTTCACGTGAGTAGCTATAGACCCATCAGGCACTGCTTCTCCATGTTATCTGGACTGCTCATTTTGGTCTAATGATATGCTTGGCCCTCAAACTTCTTAAAAAGTGTTATTTTAACCCTCATTTTTTTATATTCTTGAGCCACTTATTTTTATATTTTCTGTTAAATTGAACTAATTGACAGAATAAGTGACGGGTTTTTAATTTTTTCTACAAATTTTCATTTTTTACAATATTTTAATATTTTTATATATTCTTACATTTTTTAAAATATTTATGAAATTTAAAGTTTTGTATAAAGGAACAACATAGCAGATGACATCGGAATGGGAGAAAGACATAATATTTGATGTCAACTTATTGGATTCACTACTTTTTGTTGGTCGATTAAATATCTCGAAAATTAAAAGATCAAGGGTTAAAAGAAACTTAAAAATTTAAGAATTAAAAGAATTTTTTAAAAGAAAGATCGAAAGTAAAAAATATCGTTAACCCTCTTATCTTCATGAGGTATTAATTATGTGGTCATGTCAAACACATGAATATTAGAATATGACATCTAATCCTTCAAATATATATAAAAAATTAACTATACTCTGTATCAAAGATATATTTATATCAAAACATACACTCAATAGTTAACTGTCACGTCATCCTTCCGTTAAGTTTTAACGATTGGTGCTTTGATTGATACTACTTAAATAAATAAGTTGTCAAAATGACACAATTAAAAGTATGATGGTCATATCGGAACCACTCCAATAATTAGGTGGTCATTTAAGTAGTTTACCTTAGACTCTTTTTGTCAACGTTTTAACTACTTTGATATATGAGAGCTTTCTACTCTGATATGTGCACATCGCATACTAAAGCATATGATAAAATCACAGGGCAGCCTATGGGACTAGGGAAAAAAAGGAGGGGTTCACATTTACCGGTCCGGTGAACCTACATGCCGGAACAAATCACATTGCACTTCTCAGCATAGCTGTCGGATTTCTGGTTAGTTCCTCTCGACCATGAATGCAAATGTTATCGATAACATTTACGATTAGGTTGGACTATTCCTTTACCTATGGGTCCATTAGGATGAACGAAGAGCAAGTAAAATGTGCTTGTCCCAACCAGAACTCTAAAAACTCAAACACTGTGTATGGAAGTTTTTCAATTACTGATGCAAATTTATGTTTGTGTTGAAGAATGTTGGGCTGCATTACGGGACATGGAAAACAGGAACCCTAGGTATTTTATTGCATGGTCTCGACCAAGGAAAAGACAGAGGTGGTCAATGGTCATACCAGGTCTGAAAACTTGCATCTTATCTGCAAAAGCCACAATTTTACTTGTTCTAATGATGTTTTATAAATGCAAGAAGTTAGTTGGGGTAATAACGAAAGTACACTCAAACAGGTTGGCTTAAAAGGAGAAGCATCACCCAATGCAGCCTCATCGGCAGAATGGATCCGAGCTTCTCTAGCTCCACGGACTCGGCAGCCTAGGACATGGTACAAGGCAGAAAAGCTGAAGAGGGGAAAGGGGTGAAAATAAAGGGATTTGCGATTTTTGGTGGAAACTGAATCTTGGCTTGGATATTGCAGGCATATTCCAGTGCCCCACGAGGTGATCAATGGGCAAAGCTTTGGAACACACTGGATGCCTTAAGCAAAGGGAGACCGTGGTGGTGCTTGCGATCACTCGGGGACATTCCGGCCTCCGATGTGCCAGAGTGGTTGCGACCAGCCAACCCAAAGATGGTATTACTCTCAATGACATGTTTGTAACCTGGAATTGCAAGGTATCACGGACCAAGATCATGGCTAGAGCAAACCCAAAATTTGTTGATAAGTGTTCAAAGAACTTGGCGAACACGCATAAAAAACCACCCTTATGAGGCAGTTAGTTTCATAAACACGAGTATATCCATTTTTATGTCTGCATAATATGAATCAAACACGAGTACCAAACACGGATCCTATAAGATAGTAGATAGATTTTAAATAAAACCAAGGACGAAAGCATAGAGTAGTTAAATATAAACACAACCACACAATTATTTAATATCTGTTCTTCTCCAGACACGTATTTGATAAGATGCTAATTTCTGCTGCAATTAAACACTGACTGATGCACTCTGCTCCCCGGTAGAAGAAGAATGCAAGGTAATCTTCCGCAGCAAGTCATCTTTATTTGCACCCACAACCTTGTCAATTTTTGTGCCTTCCTTCAGGAAGATGAAAGTCGGCATTGACTCAATATCCCATTCCTGAGCCACAGACTGCAAAAACACAAACACCATCATTGTGTAAGAAAATTTTTAACATAAAAATCACATGCTTTTCATGAAGCAATTTCTTAGGAGCTGAGATCCTACCTCCAATTCATCAACATCCACCTTCAAGAATATGACTTGGGGCAGCCTCCTAGCGATATCAGCCAGGATTGGTGCTATAAAACGGCATGGCCCGCACCATGAAGCTGTGAAATCCACCACCACCTATCCAGAAAACCAACAACATTATGAATTAAGCAGGGGAGGTCAAATCTAGCAAACAAGAATCCAAGAAGTCTAAGTTTTAGTACAGTTTTTCACTAATTAACCTCATTTCAAACAAACAAAAGGTACAAAGCAGATAAGTAGACAAACCCCATTTTCCTAAACAATCTAAAAAACAAAAATTTCAAGCTAATAATAAAGAAAGAAGAGCTTTTTTTTTTTTTTTTTGGTTAAACCAAAGAAAGAAGAGATTTTTACCAGTTTCTTGGAGGCGTTAGCAGACTGGAGCTGCTGGTTCCACGACTCAACAGTGTGGCAGGCGATTACTTGTCCCTCTTCTGCCATTGTTTTCCCCCCTTTCGATTATTCCTTTCAATCTCAAAGCTAATAAAAATCTGCAAAGCAGATTCCTTTTCCTTCTCCTTCTCCTTTTCCTTCGCTTGTCTGATAGCTTCTGTGCTGCACGAATCCATTATATAGAGGAATTTGGAGACTTATAACGGGAATGCCACGAGTAAAGTTGTGGGAACACGTGACGCATTCTCTTATGTCAGTGAATCAAATTTTTGTGGTCAGCAATGAGAAGAGTTCCGCGTTAACGTTTGTGTGTGGAGTGTGAACGCTTCTCTTTGAATCTGGACATGGACGCGGGACGAATAGTTAGGTTAGTATTTTGGATTTAATAGTTAGGTTAATATTTGGTGTACGAATAAAAATATCATGCTCCTTTATTGCGACTCTATACCAAAAAAAAAAAAATTAAGTTTAAGATTTAAAATTATAATTTATAATAAGAGTGTAAAAAATTAGATGTAAGGCGTATTTTTAAAGTTAAATGTTTAGTATTTAGTTATTTTTTATTTAAAATTTAAGGTTAATGCTTAATTTTTTTTTAATGTTGGGGCATAAAAATGATGCACAAAAAGTGGAATTCCCCCAACATATCTATTTTTTTTTCAAATCTGAAAGACAACCTTTTACTGTGTTAGATTATCTAATCTAATCTTATGTAATTTTTATTTTTCTTAATCTTTGTACAGTTAAATCTCCTTATAATCCTATATTTACTCCTAAATTGTATTTGTTATACTTATCAATTATACAAATCTTTTACAATCACAATATAACAATTATGTATTTTTAATTCTTATTTTTGACAATGAATTTCTTTTTTTTTAATTTAATCA
>JAGYYJ010002577.1:0-92623 GCA_019671005.1 Hibiscus mutabilis | reverse complement strand
AACGAGGACAAAAATGAAACTTGAGTTTTAATTTTTTATTATATATATATAATTGGAGTAATAATGAACCAAGTTGATGTGTAGCAGCAACATATGCTATATGCCCCTTGAATGACCAACATGTTCTTTCAACCAATTCTATCTCTCATTTATACCCACTACACCCCCAAATTCATTTCCCCCCAACATTAAGAATCATTGATTACGAAAAAGGACCTAAATAATACATCACTCCAATCTATCGTTGAAATTCAAAAAAGTTCTTTATGTTTTTATAATTCTTAATCATAATTCTCTAGAATTCATCTTTGAAATAACTAACTAAATCGAGAAGTAGTTCAATTAACTAAACTCAACTAATTATAAACTAATACAACTAACTAGAAAATCCGCATTATAATTTATATAACGATGAAACTCAAACTTGAGAAATCACGGAAGCTATGAAGGTGAAAAATGGAGTTTATGAATGGGTGTTCATGTTGTTTCCCTTCTGAGACGGTATTGGATGGCGGTGATTAAGCATGTGAGGCAATGGGAGAAGAACAAGTGTCCCCATCACCAAATTGCAGGATATCAAAGCCTTCTACGGAATTACGAATATATCTATGCTATGTCGACATTTACACCTGAAGATTTTGCACATCTTTCTTTTACTCAAAAGTAGCACATGTTGATGAATTCCCTTGTATGGTGCTTAGCGTTTTCATTATCTTGGCAATGTTAAGACAGATGCTGTGAACAACGAATTTTGAAAACATTTCCTTTTGGTTCATGTTATGAATTGGGGTTTTGTCGAGAGTTCTAGCATATTCTATTATGAAAAAATTTGCCAAGTGTGTTCGTTCAAGAGTTATTTTATGGGTTCATAGAGTCGAGACATCAACTTGAATGTTAAATGTTAGTTTAGATCTGACATAAAACATATGTGAAACTGGTTAATTAAATATTAGGGTAAACTACACCAGTAGTCACCGAACTATGGTTTATTTCCTATTTTGGTCACCAAACTATTTTTTTGGCAAAAACATCACTAACGTTATGTTTCCTTCATATTTTGGTCACCGGCTGTTACTTTATTTTATTTTATTTTCCATGTCATTTCTTCTCTCTCCTCGTAAGCAATATATATTATTTTATAATATTTTTATTTAAAATAACAAGATGGTGACACGTGTAATTGCCTAGTAGAGGAATAAAAGGAATGGAAAATCAAGCCCTTTATGTAGCCAGAGAGATGGTGACACGTGTAACTGCCTAATTGGATGGTGACACGTGTAACTGTCTATTAGTGGAATCTCTCTGGCTTACATAAGGGGCTTGATTTTTCATTCATTTTATTCCACTAATAGGCAGTGACACGTGTCATTATCCTGTTAGTTTGAATAAAAATATTATAAAATAACATCTATTGCTTACGATGAGAGAGAAGAAATGACATGAGAAATAAAAAAATAAATTTTTTAACAGTCGGTGACTAAAATAGGAAGGAAACATAACGTTAGTGATGTTTTTGCCAAAAAATTGTTCGGTGACCAAAATAGGAATAAAACTATAGTTCAGTGACTACTGATGTAGTTTACCCTAAATTTTATATATTATTTACGAGCTGTATGGACAACTTGAATCTCATGTGTTAAAAAATAGTATGTTAAATCTTAATAACACGGTATGTTTTTAACATATCAAATTCTAATTGTCCATTTCTCATGGGCACAAGTGTTTAAAATTTGATATCCATGTCATATCCTAAATAATATTTAATGCTTAAGTAGATGACTAAGCTGACGAAAGGACACGATTGAAATAATATTGATAGTTGAAGGACTCAATTAGATGTTTTAATGTTTAGGACAATACAAAATCTGAATCGTAATTTAATAATATCCGGTATAGTTAATTAAAAATATTTTATTTTCAATTTCCAATATTTCTTATACAAGTAAATTTATTTTTTTATTTTTTTTTAATATTATGTAATTTTATTATCATGTATACATAATACAATTCACTTTCCTGTTAAAAAATTGTACTATAAATATTTTTAACGTTTTCAAATCGATTTCATTACGTTAAATAATAATATAAATAAATTGTTGGCTTTTATAATTTATTAAACAGTCAATATATATACATAAAATATGATTGTTGGATTTAATGATTTTAATCATATAAATATAAGTGACTGTTCGTTAAAAGCAAAAGACAACCCTAAACCAACCTTAATAGCTAGAAATACAATGTATCTAAAACTATGTTTCTTAATTAATTTAATTTTTATGAGTAAGCACATTTGGCCGGTTGGTCAAGTACTCTGTGTTCTTAATATTTTCTTAAGTTATGAGTTTCGGACCCATCAGGAACATCTTCTTCCTTTCTCTAGAGTCACTCATTTTTTTTTTCTCTAAGTAGGTTAAAATTAAAATTAAGATTTATCAAAAAAATTAATTTAATTATTATATGAACTCTTTCTAATGTCACATGCAATACAAAAGACAATTATTGTTGAATAATTATTATGTAAATACATAGAATCAGGAACATATGCAAAATTTTATGTCAAAGAATAAGAATTTTTAGAAAGTTAATTAGAAATTTAAGAGTATAAAATTTTAAGAGTGTGAGCAATAGTATTAAATTACTGTTACGGTCGTAACGTCGCAGTTGCGGCGCAATTTTAATAATATGCTTATCAAGTATATTTGGTCGATTGATCAAGCTGGTCATCTTTATTGTCTTATATTCCCTTAAAAAAAACTCAGGGTTTGCTCTCATCTAATATAAATTATTTATAAGTTATCTCCGGATTAATTTAGGAATCGAATTGATTAAATCAAGAACCACTAATTTAGATTAGACAATAAAAAAGTTTGAACTTTGGCTGCTCCTAATATAATAAGTTGAGAAACAAGCAAGAATATCCAGAAAAATGTTATTTTTTCTTCTCTTTGTTGCTGGAATATAATAAAGGTCATTCGATTCCAATTCCCATTAAAAAAACATGTCTTTAGATTAGAAAGCTTTAATGACAAAATGTTTGGTCTTAAACAAGGTTTGAACTTTGAACTCAGTTCGTATCAAAAATCAAACAGTCAAGTACAGTTAATCTAGACAACATTATTCTTTTTTCAATATTAAATTCCTTACTTTTCATTGAAATTTCGCGTTGAATGCTTACATTTAATATATGAATTTCTTTTTGAGAATATTTAATATATGAATTTTAAAATTATGTGAATACTTTATGTGTAATATGATACGTAAATTTTAATGTTATATAATAACACATATTAAACTTTAATTTTAACTCAACTACATATATATCGAAAAACATAAATTAACGGAGTTAGTCTAAATGGTAAGTAGCTTGGTATCGCTTAAGTATTTCTCGAGTTTTAGATAATGTGTATGCATAAAATTTTCGCTGGAATACTCACCTACCAAAATCAGGTGTGTGAAACGGGTCAGTTTATATTAGTCAGGGCAAAGCCCTAAAAAACCGAAAGGGCAACCAGAAAAAAGAAAAACGTATAAATTCATATATTTTTATATTGAATAGATATACTCCCTCATTCTCACTAAATATGTTTTTTATTGACTTTTTAAAAATCAATTTTTTTAAACTTTAACTATAATTATATTAAATATTTTAAATAATTAAAATTTATATTTTAAAACTACTTGGAGGTTTTTAAAATATTTTTTTAATATTTTTATTAATAATAAATTTTAAATTATAATGAATTAAAATTGAAAAAAAAATCTAAAAAGTTAATAAAAGATAAAATTAATGAGACGGGGGAGTAGTTATTTTCATATATAATAAATAATCATAAATGGTTTGCGAAAATTAAATAAAAAATCAATGTTCTAGAGTACAATAGCTCCAAATCACACTTCGCATAGAACATTACACATTATAGTTGTGATATTTCTTACATTTGAAAGTAAGTCGATTAAGTTTGGCTTAATTGATATTGTCGCCGTATAAAAAGATTTAAAATCAAGCATGTTTAAATGTTCAATATGTTTTAATTTATGGTTAAAAAAATTTGAATATTATAAACAGGGATGGAACTTAAACATGATTAGTGGGGTCATGCCCCCTAAATTTTGAAAATTTGTAATAGCACTCGAGTTTTTAATTGTTTTCTATTCGACCACTTCAAAATTTTTAAAAGTTCATATTAAGTTTCAGAATTTTAAAGGTTTTTAAGTAAATTCACTTAAAAATATTAAAAATTTTAGTTAAACCCTCAAAAGTTTTCAAAACTTTAGTTTAAACCTTAATTTTTTTAAAAATAATTAAATTATCCCTCAAACTCTTACCCCAAATTCCGCCACTAATTATAGACATTATATCAATTTATATGTTCATATATATATAGGGATGAAATTCATACACATAGTGTAAAACTCATTTAGTTTTAATTGGATGAGTGAATTTAGTTTTAATTGGATGAGTGAAATGAATAGATAAGATTATATATATATATATATAACAGCAACAAGAACATATATATTTCAACATGAACGTGTTTGAATTCTTTTATAATTCTTAGGATCATACCAATATACTCAGATAAATACAGGTTGAATATAAATAAACACGAATAATTAAAGAAAAAATATAAAAAGAAATTCGGATAAATAACATAATTAGTACTAGTGATAGTCGTAGAAGAATGTTTCATACATTGTGATAAATATACAAGTAGATCGATTTTGATCCAGATTTTCGCAGTAAAAGCTTCAATCCATGGGTAGAAAAGACCAGCCCCAGTTTTTCCCCTCATTTAATCTTGAAATTTGACGATAATTTAGCCATCTTGCTGATCAATCCATGTTTTCTTTTTTGCTTCCAACTTTAAACACCATAACCCTCCATTGTTGGAAGAATGATGGATGTTTTCTCTTTGGTCAGAAAGCGGAGAAAAATTTCTTTGTAAAATGCCTTTTGGATTTTCAGGTCGAAGATCTTCGCCATTGTTTTTTGCTTTTCTTTTGAGGCAATTTAAACGGACTCCAGCTCTTTCTGCGTTTAGAGGTTTCGCAAAAGAGGCCGGATGCCAAGGCCTGCTGAAGCCATAGCTCGAATTCTTCTTCATCTTCGTCGATCATTTCAGCATCCAAGTCCCAAGGATATCGGCTTGACTTTGATCTTTGGGTCTTCTCTAAACCGACCATGTTTACGTGGAAGCTAGGCCGATGCGTGTTCGGTCTACATGCCATTCCCTGCAACCACCATTCAGTAAGTTCTAAAACTGTTAGGTACATGAAGATAAAACAGGAAAGGAGGCCGAACATTCTCATTTCAAATGATTGGATTTGAATCATTTAACTAGCAAGCCAGCTCACACACATGATACACACACACAAACCGACGCATTCATGCAAATGCATGTTTTGCATGTAACATGAACCACTGACCTGACAGATAGCCCATTCTGAAACATCAAAGATCTTGCTCTCGGCACAGACAAAAGCACGTGGTATTTCCACCTATAAGACGGGAAGCAAACATAATAAACAGCTAAGTTTAACGAAAGAAAGGGACCAAAATTCCGCCATTTTGAGAAAGCGTGATGTTAACTTGAATGACAAAAATACTGTTCTACGGGTCTTCCCTTTATTAAGTAGCTGATTAACTAAAATGTGAGAGTGAAAATTAATATCGCTAAGATTAGATGGGTTTATTCATGATTAAAGGTTAAAAAAGTAAGTGAGCTCTCATACCAATAACATTATGGCTAAAGCAAAATGCCAATTTAATAGTAAAAATTATCGAGAGTGATGCAAAAACATTCATAACTTGATGATCATACCAAATTCAGTTGGAACGATCAATGTAGTAAATCAAATGGATCGAATTTTTTTGCATCAACGAAAAAGGAGCTTACCTTCTGAGGCCTATCAAATACCAAGGAACCTTTATACTCAACCCATCCATCTCCATCTTTGGCTTGATGATATTGACAACAATCCTGTAGCCAAAACTAATCTAAGAAATTTACGAAATGCATGCATTTAGGGATAATGAAATATATATATATGAGTTTGTGGACGAGTTCGTGAACGTGCTTGCCTTTTTGTGCTTCCATGCAAGCCTATATTTGTGTGCAAGAGAGCATTAAAATATCATAGTAATTATAATGATGCTAATGATATTGCATATATATGTGTGTGTGCGTGTGTTAATTTATATAACGGTGGTTACAGTTTCGATTAAAATTTGTATTCTCAAGAGGCATGTCTCAAAGTTTCATGGTAAAGACTTATTCTGTTCCAAGTAAAAGAAGTTGCACATTTCAAAAGATAGGATTTGACAAATAGAAAGTAGGGAAGTCTGACCTGACACCACCTAGCCTTGGCCTTGTTCCTATTCGTGCACACCCATATATGTGAATTACCACACTTGGTGCACTGTATACGCCTCGATTCTTCAGAGCGATGATCTGAAGTAGATTGCTGAAAGGAGAGTATGTTGAAAGATATTAGTTTACACGATGACCCAGCATCATTAAACTGACAAGGAATCACATCAATTTGCATCTTCGATGATTTTTAGTATAAACTCCAACGCGAAAATAGAACTGCATGAAAACAGTCCGGAGAAAAAAATAATGCAAGAAAAACAAAAATGAGCGACAGAATTCAGAACTACCTGCTGCGAAGAGCTATGGGACTTTTGACATACACTCCTCGTCTTGGATTCTTCCTTTCTCAATTGCTCATCATAGTCCCTCTTCTTCACGGAATCAGAAAGGACCTACAAATCCACACCAATGGCAGCTTTGTAAAGAAGCCATAATTTCTTCAATCGTTGATGGGGTTCAACTTTCATTTGAGATAATCTGAATTCAAATGAAAAATCATGCCAAGACTGTAACAAAAACAGCGAGAACATAGTTACTCACCTCATAAGCACACTGAAGTTTCTTAAATGATTCACTTGCTAAAGGACTTCCCATGTTCTTATCGGGATGTACAAGCACGGCCTGTCAAAATAGAATTCCCAGAAAACATATCAAGAAAATTAGGGTATACTAAAAAAATGGATAACGGAAGGCTAATGATGATTCCTTTCGAGAAGGAAAATAGAATAAGTATATCTTCCCTACCTTCCTAGACAATTCACTACTCTAAAATGGTTCTCGCCTAATCTTAATAACGGATTGCGGAAATAAATTATCAGAAGCAAATGCTAAAATAACGAACATATCCTAATATCAATTGAATAGAAAAGGAGAAGCATTCCTCTGGTCTTGTTATGCTTTCATGCTTTTACTGAAATAAGTGCAGGTGCCCAAGTTAGATAATGTAGACAAATCAAACATGTAAAGCTTCTTTCAGGATGGCATCTACCTTTTTTCGGTATTCCTTTTTGAGGATTCCAGCATCAATTTTTATGTGACGAGGGAACCCCAATGCTTCATAATGATCCGTGCTATTCATTATTCTTTTCATTTCATCAATCGAACCCGTTTCTTCCTTGACCACCCTTTTTGCAGTGAAATCCTTTTGGTTTATAACTGATGTAGTAGCAGATTTGCTCGATGACTTGCATTGATGCACCTTCTTAGGTTCATCGGTGGGAACAGAGTATTCACACTGTCCAGGCAAATCATCTTCCATAACCGATTTGGGTTCCTTTTGTTCTTCAAAATGTGTGTTTTCACTTGCATTGTCAAAACATTGGAGCAAATAATTCACCATGTCGTTCGACAAAAAAGCAAGGTTTATTGATAGAAAGACACCATGCCACCCAACTCGAACTTTGACGTAATAAACAGAGTACACAGTCGCTATTAAAACTATTAATCGCGCATGACTTAAGGAGAACAAATAACCTGCGCAGAAATATATCAGCTTCAAAGATCACAAAACAACAGCGGCAGTCAAAGCAGATGAAATGCAAATACAATTAATCCCATCAAACAAGTTATATGCTTTCTTTATGTCTTCCTCCAGATTCCTCTAGTTTATTTTCCTTGATACAAAAAGGCACTTATGTAGGTTCATACATGTACAAGCTCGAAGAAATGAAAGCCGTAATCCATTTTTATACGGCTTAAGGTGAAAGATTTTGGAAAAAAATAAACACTCTCATTTTGGCAATTATTTCACAAACAGAAAACATATGACAAGCTACTGTTGTGGATGTCACCGAAAACATTGACCTATCCGTGTTTTATGTGGATAAGAAATTGAAATAAGAAAAAAAATACGAATACTATATTATTGAAAGCCGTAATCCATTTTTATACGGCTTAAGGTGAAAGATTTTGGAAAAAAATAAACACTCTCATTTTGGCAATTATTTCACAAACAGAAAACATATGACAAGCTACTGTTGTGGATGTCACCGAAAACATTGACCTATCCGTGTTTTATGTGGATAAGAAATTGAAATAAGAAAAAAAATACGAATACTATATTATTGAAAGGAAAAATTCATTCAATAGGGTAAGAAACAAGACATACCTCCAACTATAAAAAGTGTTCCGGTTATCCAAAAGTTAGCATACATCCATAATACCAATATGCCGAACAGTCCTACAATAAAGAGGCCAGGTGTGTAACCTAAGTACTGAACAGCAGATCCGGCAGCTCCCTGAAACAAATGAGACCAAATCGTAAGCATCATTCTTAAATTTTTAATTGAAAATTGTACATCGATAAGATTGATGTCACAAAGTAAACTAACCATAACTGTCGCAACAACCTAAACATCACTAAGTTTAGCTGGACTTCATAGAAAATATCCACCACTAACAACCTCCTAGCAACCTTTGCTCCTCCAATTTCATGTCCAGTTATCACTAGAAAGACCACGCTACCACACAGAATATCATAACTTTCTAGGGTGGAAAAAGGAATTTTTAACTTCCGAGATCACGGTTGTGGCAGATGTAATGCAAGCTATGGCTAATGTGTGAGTTATCCGAGAGAAATTTCAGCTTTTGTAAATAATGTAGTAATTATCCTACTTAAAGTTTATCTCCCTAATAGATTAGATTTTATCCTTAGTAGGACTCCTTATTGTAGTTAGAGTCTATCAACTTAGTAGATTAGAACTAAAAGTTATCTTGAGAAGGTCTTCTTAATGTACTAAAAGACCTAGAGCCTATATAAGTGTGTATCGAGAGATGTAAATTTTATTGAGCAATAACAGAATACAGAATATAAAATTCTGTTTCTTCCTGTTCTGTCAACTTACATAATGCAATATTAAGTGTTCGGAAAAACTTCAATAGCACTCTACACTACACACTAGTATGAACTGTGCGGGCAGATTTATGCATAAGGATAACATCCAAGGATCTAGGAATCAAGAGAATAATCATACAAAAGCATTTGGACATCTCTTGCAAGAACTTCAGGGTATGATTTCGAATGAACAGTTCAGCAATCAGTACAACTGTAAGATTCTAAAATCGAAACTTTTAAGCTAAATCCAAGTATCTTTGCTAAGAATCTAACCTCTAACACATTAATTCAACATGAAAGAAATTCTTTGATCTTATCAAAGAAATTCCAAAGATAAATCAAGGTTGACAAACATAAAATCAACAATCAACTTGAAAAATGTCCAAAGGTAATAAAGATGCAACAAAAAATACACAAAAGATTTCAATAGAATGAAACTGATACATTACCATACTCAAAAGCACATAAAGCAAGCAAGACATGGAAGTCAAGCTGAGGAAACAGCTCCACATTATGACAAGCAACGAAGCTGGACCTAAATGGATACATGACTGAAACCCTCTCACCAAACAATCTTTCCAATAAACCAAAACCAACCTCGAAAACTTGCAGAAACCAACCCATCCACTACAAACCATAGGCCAGTGCCTCTCCATTAACAACCCCATTTTATCCCTACACCAAGCAACAACTGTTTCCGCCTTGGAATAAACATGTTTCTGAGACTCCAACCATTTCCAACCCTGCTTAAAAAGCCCAATATCCTCCATCGCCTAAATTTTAAAGCTTTGGATCCACCCTCGAAAAAAGATCAAATTTTCACTAAGAAAATGGAGAAAGGAAAAATACCCATTTCAGGGATTGAAGTTTAGACGAACTAAAACACACCCATTTGTTCATTTCATTCCTTAAATTTAAGAAAACAAAAAATACCCATCAAAGGGAAAGCAGTTGAGAGAGTAAATTCGATCACGCAGGGTCCATTAACCCCCCCAAAAAATTTGCTTCACATATAAGGTAGGAGAAAAAAAAAGGATTTTTTTAGAAAAAGAAAAAGGGCAAAAGATTGAAGCAAGTTATGCCCCTTCGTTTTTACTCTGGAAAACTGGGACTAAATACAAAGGCTCAAAAGAAAGCACAGTAAAGCAAATGATTAGGTCAGTTGAGTTGGGTGAGGGTGACTAAAAGCTAAGTAAATTAAATTAAAAATGAACAAATTTTGGGGGTTATTTTGGTTATGAAACCGTAAGACAAAAACCTAATACAAACATAAACAGATTATCTTATTTTTAATGGTTTTGTTTTTTCAGTGAGTGCTCGTGAAAAAAGGGTCTGCTAAGAAAAGTTGGGAAAAAGTTGTAAAAAGACAGAGAGATGAAAAAGAGCGAGCTAACTCTGTTTCTGACTCAGGTAAACTCTAACCCGGACAAGCAGGAAGGAAGGATCATTCATTAGACATTAGAATTTTTTTTTGTTTGTTCATAATTAGACATTAGACGAGAACCAGAGGGGTCTTTAGGACCCACTTTTGCTTTAAACATGAGATTGAGACTCTTAGATGCTCCTGTCACGTTCTTTTTTTTCTGTTCATAATTTTATAAAAAAATCATTTTTATTAATGATAAACAATGAATTCGACAATTATTTTAATTTGATTTTAATTTTTTTTATCTATATTAATTTTTATCGAGATAATTACATCATACGTCTCTAAACTATGACTCTTATTTTAAATTAGTCTTTAAATTTTTAAACGCTTTAATTTTATTCTCGAACCATGACTCTTATTTTAAATTGACTCTAAACATTTGAACGTTTCAATTTCATCTCCAAAGTATAATTTTTATTTTAAATTAGTCCCCAAAGTTTTGAATGTTCTAATTTTATCCCTAAATTATCAGTACATAATAATCATATCAATTGTTGATAAAATTATTATGAAAATTGTTAATTGTAATGTAAACACTTATGTGTATTATGTAATAATATGCTGTGACATAAATAATAATTTAATAATAAAATTGGAATGTTTAAAAGTTTGGGAAATAATATAAAATGAGGGTTATAGTTTGAGGATGAAATTGAAACTTTTAAAAAATTTAGAATCAATTTAAAATGAAAGTTATAGTTTGCAGATAAAATTAGACCATTTAAAAATTAAAAAACCATTTAAAAATAAGAATCATAATTTAGAAACATAAAATGCAATTAACTCTAAATTCTAATATATCACGTATCAAAATGATTAAATATAAAAATGATTAAATATTGACCACTAAACTAGAAACAATTGTATCTATATTATTAATAATTCACTAATTGAGTTGATACCACTGAATAATTTAATGTCAATTCAATTAAAAAATAATAAATATTATTATATCGACTCTTTCAACTTTTTATATTTCTACATAATCTTTAATAAAACAATTTAAAAACCACTCATCTAAAGATCCAACTCTCATATACAAATAGTTTTATTATCATTAATGTCATTTTCATAATAGAACTAAAAGAATGAAGAAAAAGTTTTTTTAAAAGTAGAGGGAAGTGGAATTTTTTAATTAGCATAATAATCGTTTTGATTTTCAATCTTATAAGTTTAATAATTTAACCCTTTGAATTTTTATTGGGCTTGTCATTAAGCCGACCTCAATTATTTCGTCATTTTTTATCACATCATCAAAAATATTTTAAAAAAAGTTAAGTAATTTGTCCTTGTTAAAATATTGATGCCATTTTTTCATAAATATTATTTTGTCAGTTTGAGCCAATATGACAAAAAAATAAAATTTTAAGGGTTAAAAAGAACGAAATAAAAGTCCAAGGACTAAAATGATTAAAAAAATAAAACGAAGGGGCCAAAAGGAGAGATTTACCTTTTCAATCTCATTATAATAATATTAAGCCATGTAAGATAGAAAGATTAATTGTTGCAGCCAACCAACAGGTTGGTTGCAATTTATGGTGGAAAAATATACCTTCATTTAATTATTAATTTATTAATGTACTTTTTTTTAGTTTTAAGAATTTAATGTTTTAAATATATCAATGTTTATAGACCCTAATATTAAATGGATAATTATATTTAAAAACAGATAGGTAGTTGATGTTGAAAATAAAGAAAAAAATTAAATTATCAATTAAAATACCACAAATGCATCAAATATGGGCGAGCAAATAGTCCACTAAATTAAATTAACCAATTAAATTAAATCGATCGATTAAATCAGTTATTTTATTTGTTTTTAATAATTTATTCAATTTTATTATCGATTTTAAAAAATCAAACCAAATAAGATTTTTTAATGATTAATTTAATTTCCTTTTCATATAATATGATAGTTAGATATATGATATTATAAATATTAAAATTATTTAAGTTTTACGTTTAAAATTTCAATAGAAGGAAAAATAACATAAAATTAGTAAATGTTAAATAAAAATAGCATGAACGGGTATAAACAAACTGAGCTAATACTTTTAAAATATAAATCGGTTTAAATAAAATTTTAAACTAATTTTAGTTCGATTCAAAGTTAAACAACTTATATTAAATTGATATTATTAAAAAAAACTTATATTAAATTGATATCATACATTAATCCGGTTCGAATATGGCAAATTTGGGGGCAAAAGAGAAGGATAACTAACCATTGATAAACTCTGCAAAAATTTATTTACTTAACCAAAGTGACGAAACATGATTTACAAGAGCTCAGTTTCGTCCATTTCCACCAAATACAAGAACAAACACTATTGTACAATTTACAAACTGACGAAGCTTAAAAAAACAAAAATAGAATAAAAATGAATACATTTCGACAATTGTTCGCGTGATGTTTAAGCACTCTGGTCGTTCAACAGGGTATTGAAGGTCGTAGTTGCAGAAGTTGAGGTTCCTGATGACATGGTTGAATTGTCTTTGTCTGAGCTAGAGAAAGCACTATAAGATGTGTTCTTCGGTTCCGACTTCGTTTTATCAGAACTCCGCACTTTGAGGTCCATAAAATCGGAGATTAAGCCTGGTTTTGTCACCTTCCTCTCGTTGACATCTTTCTTGCCGGTTAGCATCTTGACAACCGATGACATAGATGGTCGTAGTTTAGGAGCATCTTGGGTGCAAAGAAGGCCAATCTTGAGGTACCTACATGCCTCCTCCGCATCGAAATAACCATTCAGCAAACTGTCTACCAACAAAATCAGCTCCCTTCGCTCGTAAAGTTCCCATGCCTGCAACAAGAGATTAGCGTGTCACGAAATATTTCAAGGAGTTACAACATATATCTCGGTTGATGATCTCCGAGCAAAACCGAAAGGAAGTCTCATCACTCACGGATCAAGCTCCACCATTTATACAATAGCAATAAACTAAACTTTCAACTATAACAGAAAAGATTATAACCCATACCCGTTCTAGGAGATATTGTTCTCCTACAGGTAACCGCGTATTTGTGTTACATCTCCCAGCCACAATTTCTATGAGGAGAACGCCAAAACCATAGATATCTGCTTTTCGCGTCAGCTGCCCTCTTATTGCATACTCCGGTGCAAGATAACCTCTGAATCCATGAATGAATACATCAATGACATTTAATACTAGTTGAATGAATAAAAGTTTGAACGATGAGCAAATACGAACTAAATTTAAGTCCAATGTCACATGCTTAATTTGGTAAAGTTTAACTATAGCCACAGAGGTACTATAGTTAATATAATAAATTCGATAAGCAATGGCTTGAAATAGAGCCTAATTTAAAGAGAGAACCAATTTCAATTCGATTTTGTCGGTCATATCAACCTTCTCGAAAGAGAAAACGTATTGGACACTAGTTCTTCAAAGTAGCCTCATATTCTCCTTTCTCCATCTGCTTTCTTGCAGATTCCACGTAGTCTCGGAAACCTAAACACTATACTTCAATAGAGAAAATATGATACCGAAGTACTATATAAAGAGTAAGGAATCCTCTCCCTGATCATTAAAGCTCAACTTCAATAGAGAATGCTGCAATCCGACTCATCATTATATTTGAATATGGGTTGTGAGCATAAGAGTATGACCCTCCAAGGACCTTCCAAGTACATAGAAAAAAATTGAATAGAACCAAGCCGGAACACTTATCCAACACTTGCACCCGAATCCGAGTAACATGGAATTTTTTTGTTACTATTGCTTTTAACACAAACGCTTTGTGACTTGGATGGTAATATGGCATTAACTGCTAATTAAAAACTAAAAATAGATTTGAAGTATGTTTAAACTTGAAGGAATAAAAGGAATATTGGAGCCTTACATTGTTCCAGCCACACGAGTGCTAACATGAGTCAAGTTTGCTGGGATAAGTTTTGCCAATCCGAAATCTGATATTTTGGGTGTTAGGTCTTTGTCGAGAAGAATATTGCTTGCTTTGATATCTCTATGAACAATGTAAGGTTTTACTTCCTCATGAAGGAAGGCAAGCCCACATGCAATCCCGATACATATTTTGGACCGAGTTTTCCAATTAATCTGGATATTACTGTGACCACTACCTGTAAAAGAAAAGGGATAAACTGCTCTTAGTTTCAATGTGATTAAAACTCTATTAGGCAAGCACTTGCGAATCGTTTAAAGAAGATACATCTTATACAACACAACTTATTCTATTATTGACATGATAATTATACAGTTCATATAATGGAAGTCAGCGTAAAATATATAGCAAAACACTTTCTTTCTTTTATACTCGAATTCAATAAACTGAACTTAAAAGTGTAGAACAATATTGAGAAATTACCAAGAAGAGTCTGGGAAAGGCTGTTATTCTCGAGGTAGTTATAGACCAAGATTCTGTGATTATCTTCCACACAACAGCCATAGAGCTCGACTAAATTTTCATGCTGTATTTCAGATATCACCTTAATCTCTGTTACGAATTCTTTCACTCCCTGTCTTGATTCAGCCGAAAGAACTTTTATTGCAGCGATGTTTCCGTTTTTGAGTCGCCCCTGAAAATCAATATTGATGATTAAGGATGTTCATTTCGTAGAATGATGACAAGAAACAAAAGGATAAGGCAAGCAATGCTCGTAAATTGAAATAACATATATATACCTTATAGACAGAACCGAAACCTCCTTCACCAATCTTATTGACCGGGCTAAAATCTTCAGTGGCAGTTCTTAATTCTTTGTATGTGTAAAATTTTACATTGTGAAGGTCAAACCCTGTTCAGAAAATGAAAAAGGAAGGAAGATTAGGAGGTTTCTTTCATTAAATTGCAAGCGACAGCATAAAAAGATTTTCTAATTATTCGAAGGCTTCTAACTTACCTTCATCAACCTCAAAAGAATGGTTTTTTGACGGATCGTTATGTCCATGAAATAAGAAAGAAAAACAAGTCATAACTTTATGATGCACCACTGACCAGCTTTGCTATATATTTGATCAATGCTTTGAGTCAGAGCACTTTCTGGACCTGCCAAGAGGAACCAATGAGAAAAACTTTAATTATGAACACATAAAACAGTGGAATCAAATAACAAAATCACAGAGGTAGGCACGAAGCAGTCATCCATTAACTGTCTGTGCTAGAATTAGAACTAATAAACCAAATTTCATGGTGTTTGTCGGAAAATGATGCAGACAAATTGAACACAGAAAAAAACAACATCAAGCAGGCAATGGTTTCGGGAATATCTTCCGGATTCAGTTGGGACCTAGGATTGCATTATCTATGACTTTACTATCATAACTTTAGATTTCTTTAGATCTCGGAAATTTCAAGGTAGAAGCTTTCAGCAGATAGCAATTAGCATTGCCTGCTGTAGTTTGCAACAGAGGGTCGCTTTGCTGCACTTAACAAGCCATTGGTAACATAACACAAATATTATACCTTTCGAAACATCAATTAGTTAAAGTTCCTAGTTTGAGAAATCATACATTAGACACCATATATATAAACAAGTTCATTAACAATAAATGAATCTACACAGACTTGACAATTCACATATCAAATTCCCAAAAAGCTTGTTGAATTCTCAAAATTCAGCTAAAACAATGAAGTCATCAGCACATGGAGTAGATGAAACTTCAAAAACTTTGCTTCTAACAGATTATACACCCAATAAGAGTTACTTCAAATAACAACATGCTTCAAGCAAGAAAAACAGAAACGAAAAAAACCCAGACCAGCATATTAGCTAAGGATGAAGATAAATAAGTGAAAAAGAAAACCCAGAGAGGAAATCAATGGATCATCAGTAAGAAGAAAAAAAAACAGAAAGAAAACCGAAAGATAATCGGAAAAAGAACACAAATTGGGGAAGTTGACTTGACCTGAAAAAGGTAGACAGATGCAGGAGGAATTGTTGGAGAGAACAATTAGGAAGAGAGAGAGAACTCAAAGTCCATGGAAAAAGGTTAGAGCTTTATGCTTCTTTATTTATGAGCTAGGTGTTAAGTAGTTGCCCAAAACTGACTCGTCAAATTGTTAACTCATTCATAAAACGAGTTCAACGATTAGATTTTTCCTTGAAAATTTTCAAATATGAAACAGGGAAGAAAGATCGTTGTCCTACGCGTACCTAATTTATAAATCAACTGATTCAACTCGGTTACTCGGCGAATACAATATTATAAACTGTTCAGGTCAATTGTCTCCTTCGTCTCCTTTCCAATCCTAAATTTTTGATATTTTCATAGAAGTTCTAGTTGTTTGATAAAAAAATTATCAACTTCATTTAGAATAATCTTAATATTAATGATCTCTTAACAAGTGGTGTACTGGTGTACGGTAATCTTAATTACCCAGTTCAAGTGAAGTATTTTAAATAAACACAAAATAGACCAATGTGAAAGCATAATGCAATTCAGACATGTCTTTTAAGACAAGTCATCATTATTTTATTGAAGTATTTTTTATAATTTGTATGGTTTATATTTGTTACGTAATTTTATGTAATATATTATTAATAAATATTTTTTTAATATTTATTTGAATTAATCAGTTAATAAATTGAATAATAATGATTAAAAAATAAATAAATATTTTTTTTAACAATTAAAAATTATAATTATTGTGTATTTTAATAGAGGGCCCTTTTGTTCTTAGATACTACACAAACTAGTATGATTATAATAATTATATATATATATATATATATATTAGAGTAATTTTTATACACATGATGTGTTACCTAAATTTATATATTTAGTTTTTAAAAATTAAAATTTAAAGATTTTATACCCTAAATTTTAACATTTACAAACTATACCATTAACTCTAAACTAAATTTTTAACCCTAAAATAGAAAGATTTGTGTAGTTTAAAAATTGTTTATTTAAAATTTTCTCTATTATTATCGACGAGTATTGGGTACATTGATAAGACACGTTATATTCTCAAAAAGAAAATATAAATTTAAATATTAAAGATAATATTATAAAAAAGATAACATTGTATATAGACCATAAACTAACATGCATATTATTAAAAAAATCTCTGTTATTTAATATGACTTACGACCAATTCTTAAGAGTGTACTTTTTTTTTCCAAGTATGTGTGATAATAAAGGAATTGTCGAAGCATTTTTTTATTTGTAAAAACTTCAATCGTTAACTTTTTATCTCCTAGCATGAAATCGTTTTTTTTTTCTTACAGTTTTTAAGATTTCGTCTTAATTAATTTAGATCGATTCGTATCGTACACCTAACTTTGATGAATAACGATTTGTTTAGTTTTAGAAAACATTTTTTTTATTTTCAAAAAATAATTTTTAGTTTTAGTTTTCTAAACAATAGAAAACATGTTTGGTTAATAGAGATGAAAATTTGTTTTTAAAAATAAAAATAGTGTAAATGTATTTGGTATCTAGTTTTTCAAAATAAAAATAATTATTAAATAATTAAAATAAAATATAGTTAAAAATATTAGTATAATAATAAATAAAATATGAGAAAGTAAACCAAAGTTTTAAAAATAGCATTAGAAGGATTCGAACTCGTGTTAAAATTAAAAAACCTTATTTTCCTAAAATATTTTCAATAAAAATAATAAAACATCTTTTTTATGTTTTCAAATTTTCACTCACTTTCTAAAAATTATTTTTTAATTTTTCAACCAAACATGTTTTCTTCATTGTTTTTCCATTTTTTTGGAAAATAAAAACGAAAATAGTCTCAATTCTTTAGAACCAAACGGACTTTAAATTTCACAACAAATTTTTTTTTACATACATAACGCCTCAAACTTTAGATTTGCTTAAATAATGCCAAACTGCTTACCACTTAAACCAACCCCGTTGGTTAAAATCGTTTTTTTTAATTTTATATTACTTTTTAAATAATTTTTTTAATTGGAGTTAACTTTAGATATTATTATTTCTTAGATTGTTTTCAGTTTTTTTGTTTGGTTACTCCGTTGAATCTGATATTTTTTCAATTTAATCATTAACAATTTTAATTATTTTAATATGTGATTGTGATACATGGTACATATTCAAAATGTCATTAAAGTCGCAAAAAATCCAAAGATAAAACATTTAATCACTTAAGTAAGATCAAAATTGAATCATGATACGAATGAAACAAATTAAATTGAAAAAGTCGTTCATATTATAAATCTCTGTAACACTCGAACTAAATTAGACAACTAAAAAAATTAGATATTAATGATTATAAAAAAAAAATCAAGTTCATGGTTAATATAAAAACATCAATGGGCCAAGTTGATAAAAAAAAACATCATATTCAAGGACTAAAGAGTGATAAGGAATACTAAATAAATTAATTTATGTTTAAATCAAATTGAAACATCTATCTTTTTATGAGCATGCTGTATCTAAAACATGATTAAAAAAACTAATCTTGTTTGATAAGGAATACTAAATAAATTAAATTGTGTTTAAGTCAAATACTTTTTTAATAATATAAATTAAATCAACTGGTCATGTAGTTGCCATTATAAAAATTCCACCGTTGCCTTTACAAAATAAACTTTATTCTACCTATTTAAGTCGTATATTGCCTTTATAAAGTAAAAAAGATTAATATCACATTTAGTCCTTGAAAGTTTAATGATCATGCGGTATGATATCTATGTTAAAAAAGCTAATAATTTAGTACTTGTAGTATAACTCTTTGTTGCAATATGTCTCGTAACATTAAAATCCGAGTATGAAGTTCCGTTATCCTATCGTAACTCAACACGTGTATAAGTGTTTAATTATGTTCTAATTAAAATACCTTCTTCGATAAGAAGTTAAATTCTGCATATCCATAATGTTTTGCCTTTGGCTAAGCAAAAATTAATGAGGTAATGTTAATTAGGCTGAAAATAAGGTAAAACAACATATTGAACCTAAATCAAAAAGTTACTGTCCATCAACAAATCATGGTTAATGTTCCTTTGCGAATTCGGAAACCTCCACGTCGGATATAATACGCGAAGGCAATGCGAAACTGAAATTTGGGTACCTCTACGGTCGATTTCCGCTGCTGTGAATATTTAACCTAGTGGTAAAAGCTAATTAGTTTGATCCCATCATATCTCTTCATACATTTCTTCATCTTGAGGAGGCAGTGACAAGCTCTTGACATGAGTTGAGCTAAAATGTTCAGTTACATCGACAATCTTTGATCGAACTATCTGCATTACGCGGATAAAATCTATGGTTACTTGGTTACCAACAGCTGAAAGAACTGTTTTTTCTAACTTTCGATCATGAATGTCAATCAAAAGAGCAACATTACAAGATAAATGGGCTGGAATCAGAGTAAACAAATAACAAAATCAATCTCCATTCCATAATATGTATGAATCAAAGTGCCAGACAAGGGTATGTATCTGACATGTATATATATAATTTTTCCCCGAAATTTTTCATATTTGGGTATGCATCAGACACGGATACTTCAAGACAACTAGAAGAGAGGTAGCTTTGCATGTTTTCAATTGTTCTTGTATAAAAGAAAGAACAGTTTGAAGCTTGACGCGCCATCGGGTGATTAAAGTGGACTACGTTTCAATTAATAGCATGATAGAGAACATATATGTAGGGATGAAGTACTGAACCTTCTCGATTTCGTCGCAAAGAGTGGGGTTGTCTCTCAAGTACTGTAGTGCTTTATCTCTGCCTTGCCCCAACCTATACAAAAATATAGAGAACGGGACCGAATTTATTGCAAACTTAAAACTCTAGTTCAAATAATTTAATACAATTAACACATAAGAAGAGCTCGAAAGCAGACCTATGGTCCCCATAGCTATACCAAGAGCCCTTCTTTGCTACCACATCCATAATTTCGGCACAATCCAAAATGCATCCCTGTAGGCTCTTTCAATGTCAAGACAGAGAAAAGTCTGCAAATCCGGATGAACGTAAATATTTCATTGCATTACTAACCAATTTGCTTACTCCCTCCCCAAATATGATCTCAAATTCGGCTTGTTTGTATGGCCTCGAGACCTGCAATAGCAATCAATTTGGGGAGACTAAGTTCACCGGATATATTAACAATTTCTAATGGTCTTTTGGCGGGCATTATAAAATTTAATTTAAAGCCTAACAAGAAAATCAAGTGAAGTGCAGCTTCCCACAATCTTCTAATTCGCTGATATGATTCTTATTTACCTTACTCTTCTGCACTCTTACACGAACACGGAGCCCAATATCCTCATCGCCTTTAACCTAGAATAATATAAATTATGTAATAGTAAGGATTACATCTCGAGTATTTCAAATTCTCCTTTAACCTAAATCAAGAAGCTATGTGCTTACAGACTTTATCTTCCCAGTAGGACGTATTTCAAGACGAACTGAGGCAAAGAACTTTAATGCAATTCCTCCACTGGTCACTTCCGGGTTTCCATAATATACTCCAATCTTTCAAAATGAGAAGCAATACTATCAATTGGTAAAAGGGGAGGAAAAAGAAAACAAGAAAAAATAAACATTAAAATCACGTTAATCTAGTCTAGAAACATGGAGCGATGCAAGAAAATCAATATGCATGCGAAAAAAGCAGTACATCAATGCCCTCTATATCACAAAGGCCACTGCTTTTACTTCATCTATCAATAAGAAAACCTATACTCAATCCGAAGTACCTTGTATCTTATTTGATTAAGAAAAATTAGAGTACAACCAGCTTTAGAGGCATTTCCTGACATCTTACGTAAAGCCTGACTCATAAGACGCGCTTGTAATCCCATTTGCTGCATCCCGATCTCACCCTATGTAATAAAATGCAACAAGAAACAGCTTAGGCATGGCACAGTTCATAGAATGGTTCAAAACATACAACAATAAAAAGCCAAAGAGGCATGCAAAAAGAGAAGAGAAGAAAAGAAAAGGGCATATCAAAAACTAATTCTTGAATTTTTCACCAAATTATAGTTCAGGATAAAACACCTTAAAAAATAAAAATGACATTTGTTCTTGAATTCCTGGTAAAGACGCTCTGTTGCTAGCTACGTGTTGGCCTCACATTGGGTCTGTATTTTCCATACATTATTTACTTGATCTGTATGTCTCCTTATCTCCAATCAAATCATTGATTTAGAGAAAAGGCAAAAAATTTAAATATACAAAGGCATGTCCTACCTTAGATTCCATTTGACTTGCAACTGATGGACTAAAAGGATTACGTGGGGGACAATTATTGTACCTTTCTGACCGGATGTACTCAATAAACCACAGGAACGAAATGTAATTTACTTTGAAGAGTAAAGAAAGGGTAAAGGGAAAAACAAGAGAGTGAGCATACTTCAATCTCTGCCCGTGGAGTGAGAGCTGACACTGAATCAACACAAATTAAATCTACGGCACCAGATCTGCACATACGATCTGCAACTGAAACATAACAACTTCATTAGTCTTATTTGTTGAGCTTATACACATAGCAAAATTTTCAAAAGCATCATGTGTGCTGCATCAGTTACTGCCTTCCTCAACCATGACCACTTTCACAACTGCATAAAAAGGGACTGGATATATTACTTTCTAATGCCATTTCCCCATTATCCGGCTGGCACACAATCAAATTTTCAACATCTACTCCTAATGCTTTTGAATATGCCGGATCAAAAGCATGCTCTGCATCAACAAGCATAGCGTTGCCACCAAGCTTCTGCATAATTAACACAAAAACAATGAAAACAATATTTCACTTCACTGACCTTTTGTAAAATGATAAATTAGAAACCAAACAGCCTAAGAAAGGGCAGGAAACTATTAACCTGCACTTCAGCAATGGCATGGAGTGCAAGGGTAGTTTTTCCACTACTTTCTGGCCCATATACCTGCCAAGTTAAACATTAGATATTGTGATGCCATGCAAAGCAAGTTTTGAGTATAATGTTGAAATTAGTCAATCTAGCACAGAGGCACATGCTAAACAAAATTAGTCAGGGGAAGGAAAATGAAGGACATGTTTCAATATCTGTTCCCATGTGCAATATGGATTCATTAGGAAAATTAAAAAGTTGCAGTAAGATACTTATGGCCTAAGAGCCTTTGCTGCCATGAAATAAGATGGTGATCAAAAGCTTTTAGGAGCAAGGTCTAAACATATTTCGTCAGTTATCATTCTATCTATTACTTTCTTAACGAAGATGTGTGTTAGAATTTCTTTCACTGCATAGTGCTCTTTTTTTTTCAATTCAAGTAATAACACCATTAATGGTACTTTAGGTTCAGTTTTTTATACAGGGAGTCGGAGAAGCAGACATTGAAAGTAAAAGGACAGAGCTAACTAAAATCTCTGAATTGTGCTTAAGACAACTAAGTAGGTGATATTTTGCTATTTACAATTTAAAGTGTGTCCGGATTGCTTTCTTTTTCAGTTTAAGTGTTTCCAAGCCCTAGTTCATAACCTCTGTTCAACATATAGGTCAAATCAAATTCATGGAGAAAAAACAATGATATAGAATGAGAAAATCAATACCTCCACAATTCTTCCTTTGGGAAGGCCACCGCCTAAGGCTAAATCTAGCGTCAAACAACCACTTGGAAAAGTTTCACTGTAATGGATTACAGTGAAGTCATGCTAAAAACAATTCCAGTTCAAACTCTATAACTAAGTGCATCATAGAATCTCAACATAATACTTAAACCCATAGCAAGCAGAAAATTTTTTTCCCTGTCTTAACCAGGAACAAAATTTGAATTCTACACAAGGAAGTAAACCAATAAAAGATCTAGTTAAAAAACCACAATGTTATGGCAAGTTCGAAAACATACACCAATGCTCCACCAGCGCTTCCCAATCTTGTAACACTTCCTTTTCCAAATGAACTATTTATATCGTTCATTGCAGCCTCCAATGCTTTTTGCTGAAATGTGAAAAGAAATTATGCATATAACATTAAGCATCTAAAAAAATAAATCTCCATAAACATATTCTGCCAAAATAATACAAACGGAAGGTAGTAGACACAACCAAATTCATTAAAACCGTTCGTCGATAATTACATTTTGCATTATAATATTCACTATAAAGCAAAACCATATGGTCTGAAACCAAAATCATAATCGATTAGCAATGAACAAATGACTAAAGCAAAAATACAAATTCCAATACAAGTGCTAGGGAGTGTCAAATCGAGCTGTGTATCCAACCAAGATCTGCTCATTTTATTTATAAATGTTATATTACATACTCATCCCCGAATATGTTTCAGACATGGATATAGGATATGTAACATGGCACGAGTGTTCCATACGAAAGTAAACGACAGCTTAGCATCCAAAATAAATAAAAAATACAGAAATATTCATTTTTTCAAAAAAAAAAAAGTCAACTTTTAAAAGCAGAAAAAGAACCAAATTAGCAGCAGCAACAAACCCAAACCGCAGAATTGCATGAAAGATTCAAATGGGCAACTTTTTCTAGCTAAACCCACAAAAAGGAATTGCTTTAAAGGACCAAACTCTTCGAAATACATAAAAAAGAAGGTTACCCTGTCGAGGAAACGGGAGTCAGAGTCCGGGGGGAGTGCGCCATTAACTTTGGGTTCGAATTCACAGAGAACTTTTCTGAGTGGTTTCTTGGCGGCGGCGGCTGCTACGTTGAAGTGTGAGTAAGTGAGAGGCGGGCGTCGTTGGAAATGGCTTTGGAGAGGCAACGAGTGATGGTGGAGTTTAAGTTTCAAGGAGAGAACTAAAGAAGAAGAATCCATGTAACTAAATTGCTCGCAAAAATTACAGTTCAAAGCTTGAAGAAACAGTGGGCAGCTTCTTCTTCTTCTTCAGCTCTTGTTTTCAATAAAAATATAAAATTACTTTGTTTTTCTCAGTTCGATATAAGAGCTGGAAAACTTTTAAGAATCCGGGCAGATTTAGAATGGCCTAATTATCATTTTAATCTTTTATTATATTGAAATTCCAATTTAGCCCCTCACAACATTTGGTATAATTTTATTAAAAGGTTCATATTAATACTATCTTTATTCTTTAGTTGCTATTATAACATTATGATTTGGGTTTTTTAAATATAGTTTTAAACTTTCATTTGATATATAAATTTATTATTGGTCGAACATAATTGATTAGAATTTCGTTTCTTTTATAGCGTGACCGAATAATTGTAAAGAAATGCATATCATCACTTTAATAATAACTACGAATTATGTATCAATTTGGACCTATTAATGAATTACAAAATATAGATGAATCAAGTTATGTCAAATTAAATTGATTAAATTATAAATTTCATAATGGTAAAGGACTACAATTAGAATTAAACCTTTAAAGATAATTAGCTCCCAATATAATTATAGGATATTGAAAAGTCAGATAAAAGAATATGCGAATGGCAAATATTAGTATATTCAGATTTTAATAATTATTTGATTCAATTGTTTATATTACACAAACTTCTAAAAAAAAGTCATCATATATTTTTAATTAGTATTTTAAAAAATAAAAAATAAAATATTTTTAACTCTATTTGTATAGTTAAAAAACTCAAATACTCGAATCTAAGTATTAGTCCTAGTGATAAAGAGTGGGTATTCTATCTAAATAATTTAGGTTCGAACAACTTAATTTGTAGGTGTATAAAAATTTAACAAGATTTAAATCTGAGCACATATCTTAAAAATACTTTTCACTAAAAAAGTTTTTTCATAAAGAAATAGAAGAGTATTTTGTTGGTTTCATAATTAATTTTTATTGACTAGTTTTTAAAAGTGAAAATGTATGCAATTTTATACATTTTTATAATTTTATACCATTTGTATTGGTTTAAATTCAATCATTATATCATATTCTACTCACATATGTCAAGTTTTAAATTAATTGAATTTTTTTAATTATTTTTATATATAAAACATTTCACCATTAAATATATATTAAATAAAAAATAGACTTATTATATAAAATAAATATATATGATATATTTAAAACTTTATGCACAAATATTATATTACTTTAATTTAATTTTTATATATAAAACATTTAACCATTAAATTCAGTTGGTGGTATATTAAAATATTAATTTATTTTTTACAAGATATAAAACTAGTTCAATATTATATTACTAGTTTAAGCTAATTGTCTCATTCACAAATCATAACCCTATATTTGATTTTAACAAACTTTGATAACAAATTTTCACATTAGGATCACACATATACCTTAAATAATGTTTAAGGGAGAGGGGAAACTTGATCATACCCCCAAATTAGTTTAGTTTTCTTTACAAACAATAATAAACCCTAAACCTTAATCACCCTATCATTATCGATCAATTAATCTCAAATGTTGGACAATCCCACATTCCATACAAGTAATTCGGATCTGAATATTTAACGTCATCGAAGCTTATCGATTCCTTAACGTCCAAATAAGTGTCTAACTGACTAAGATTGTTCAACACGGTTTTAATGACCGTCTTGTCCCCAGGGAAGGAGTCCAAACAAGAAGTAATGTTGTTGTTAATGGCCGATGGAATAATTTGTTGCTGTCGTTGATGTTCGGTCGATGATGACGATGATGTTAGGGTTGTTGTGGGCATATTTGGTACTGGCATGTCGTTGAAGCTTTGGTTTTGGGCCGACAATATGGTGGAGAAGCAGGGCACTTGCTCGTCGGAGCTTGGTTGGATTTGGTCGGAAATTATGTAAGGATCCCTCAATGATGGGAGAGACGATGAGCTTGCGTCATCGGAACATATTCTCATGGTTCTAGGGTTGGTGGTAATGGCTGTTTCTCTGGTTTTGTGTAACACTCGACATAAGACCCAATCTTCCTGATAAAAAAACAATATATTAATATCATCAAATGTAATCAATAATTTGATGTAAATATAAGAATAAAATTAATTATCCAAAACCTATAAGAATAAAATTTAAATAAATAAAAATCTATTGTTTAATACGCTGAGACGACTTGTGACATATTTAACTATTAATCGGTTATGGTATACAGATAAAAGTAAATCATATAGTGACTTGACTGTCGTTATGCTCAATATATTTTATATTGCAACATGTCTTAGAATATCACTATCTAAAAAATATTTCATTTTCTTCATAAAATTTTAAATTATATAGGTTAAATTATAGTTTTGATCATTTCATAATATTTAAATTATATAAATTTACATAAACATTTTAACCAAAACAGTAAAAGGATCAAAATCATAATTTGATCCAATATTTTAAGCAAACAAATTAACATTCTTTTAAGTCCATCAAAGGGGTAGGACATGAGTTGATTGGAATCGAACTTGATACCTAATGTTAATTATAACTAAAGTATAATATTATTTGTCAATACATAATAGGTTTGGCTGATGGTTCGACGAGATTAGTTTTTATTTAGACAAGGTTTAATATAAAAATAAGTGCTCAAATTATATATTTTTTTAACTTTAGGTGTTTAAAATTTTAATAGTTACAATTTTAAGTGTCCGGCTGTTTAAAAAATCATTACTCAATAAGAATGTGATACGTGATATACTTTTTTATTTAAATTTTTTTAAAAGAATATATTTAAAAAAACTCAAAATTCCCAAAATTCTCAAATTCCTAATACCCAAAATCACAAATACTCCAAATTGCTGCCACTGCTGTCACCTTCGCCGTTACCGGATACCACCACTGCCGTCGCCAGAGCCCACTGCCTATTTTTCCCAACCATCCACCGTCGGTAACCAACGAGAAGCGTGCCAATCAGAAGGTGAACGCAAATGGTTCTATTCGAACGACGTCCGATTGACATACTTACTGATGGTTACCGGTGTTGGGTGGTTGGGAAAAATGAGTGGCAGGCTCGGAAAACGGTGGCGGCAACAGTGTCAATTTGGAGAATTTGTGATTCTGGGTATTAAGGATTTGGGTTTTTTTTGGAAAGTTTGAAAAAATTTAAGTTTTTTCAAAATAATATTCTTCTTCAATTTTTAATATAATAATAAAAACATATCACATGTCACGTTTTTATTGGGTACGATTTTTTAAACGGTCAGGCACTTAAAATTATAACTATTAAAACTTTAGGGAAGTAATTTTAATAAAAAATACTTTAGATACCTAAAGTTTAAAAATAATATAAATTGTACATTTATTAAACAGATAGACGACAGAACTCGTAGTACACAATATAGAGAGAGAGATTACCTTGAGAGTGGAAAGGTTGGGAGGTGAAAGGGGACCTTCAAGCCTGAATTCATGCATGACCCAATCAGTTTTGGTGCCTTTGGGAGCCCTGCCTTGGTAAAACACCAACGTTTTTCTCATCCCAACAAGCTTCCCCTTCCTATGGATTGCCATATCTTTCCCCGTTGCCTTCCAATACCCGCTGCATGTTGCCCTATTTGTTCTCAGCCCCGTTGCATATTTCCTGTCTCTTTTGCTGTAAAAATACCACTCTTTCCCTCCCACTGCAGCCGTTTCTGCCATTCATTTCCCAAAACTTGTATAAATTTCTATTTAACTTTCAACAAATAAAGCTTCGGTCCATACGAAGAAATGTCACTGATATTAAAATTCGAATTTCAAACATATTGAATAATATAAACCCAAATATTTTCTAATTAGACTTGCATGTTTCACATGTATATATGCCTTGTCTAATATATTTGACTTTACACTTTGATCTTTGCAAGTTGTATGTAATAATACTTGGTCTTACCAATTCTTTGAAGTCCTTTTTTTTTGTTAGAATCATTTCACTTGAATTGATAATTTTTGAAATATGAATTGTATTTGTTGGACCTTAAACCCCTTAGTTCAGAGCCACGTGGCAGTCCAAATTAAGAAGCAACAAAAAGTTTGTTCACTGACCACCAGCTGTGACATATAAAAAACACAGGAAATTTGGTGAATATTAGTGTTTAGGAAAAAAATGGAAAAATAAAGTGTGTTGTGCATTTTTTTACGGTGTCAGGGAAGAAAGCCTCCTGCAAGAGGCGTTTTTGGTCCAAAAGAATATTAAAAAATAAAAAACGCCTCCTGCAGTAGGCGTTCTCAACCGACACTATAAAAAATGCCATAAATTTCAAAATATTCTTTAATATACTTTATATTTCAAAAAATTATCCCTAAACACCCTATTTAGCCATCGAAACCTAAAAAACAGGTGACCCAATCAAATAATTTTGCAGTTGAAAGGTCAATTTATGTCCCTTAATGTAGAATTATTGAAGATAATAATTGTAATTTGCCAAAAAGACAAAAATGAGTTGCTTTGCTTACACGTGTGGTATGTGTGAAAATGTAAAATTTTTTACTATTTATAAAAGAATTAAAAATATGAATATTAATTCCCACCACTCTTTTTTAGATTTTGTAAAATAAAATGATTCAATTTTTTAAGGAAAACATATTTGGTGGGAATAAAATAATTATTTTTAAAAAAATATATTTTGAAATTATTTATTGTTATTAATTATCGCAATCGCTTTCCCAGCTTCTAGTTGGAACTATTCCAAGATGTCAATTTCACTAAAAAGATGTAGAATAAGAAATTGTTGGATTATATTATTAAAAAAATAAAACTGATGACGAGGGATTTACGAGAATTATCTAAAGTTATATATTTATAATAATAATTTTAGTTAATATATAAAAATAATGATTAAAGTTATCAAATACTTTATTCAATATAATAACATTGTAAATAATATATTAATTAACTTTAAAAGGGAATGAAGAAAACTTTATTAAGTTTTTTTTTTTTTGAAATTTAACAATTTTGAGAAAATAATTAAGGGATTCAAGACCTATCAACTCAATATGAATGGGATATACATATACATATTTATAATTATTTGCATATATATTTAAGAATTTAATAAAAGATAATTTAGAATCGAAATATTTTTTTTGGTAAAATGCTCGAATTACTCATAATTTCCTTAAACTCTTTAATTGAAGATAATTACACTCCAACGTATTCAAATTTATGACCTTTAAAAAATACAACCGAACTAAATCGAATAACATACTACAAGAAGAGAAGTATAAGGTGTATTTGAAAGTTAATTACCTTATATCATTATAAGCTCAAAATCAAAATCTTAAATACTACCGCTTTACTTGATAACTGTTGGTAATTAATATACTTTCACCAACATAATGATATTTTTAATATGAAAAAATATGTAGAAAATGCAAAAAATATATATATATCTTTCAACAATATCTACTTCATCAATAAATAAAATTATAAAAATTATAAAAAGGAATTTCATTTTGTTTTTTCTCTAGATAATTAAACAATTTCCCCACCACAAAAAATGGAAAAGATTCACATCCTTTTATGGCCGGTCCAGATGCTTATGCAAACAAAAACAATCTTACATCCGTATTTCCTTAACGACAAAGCAAACGTTTAGAAACCCAGAAAACAGGAAACATATTAAAAGTTGATATTCAGTAAATCCAGGATTCGGATTCAAAAAACTTATGAATTCAATAAAAAATTTGATATGCATGTATATGTTAAAGAATTGCAGTAAACAAGGGTTACCGGGAATATCCCATGGCTCACACTTGTTGAGGTCGACTTCGATCATGAGCTGCAAGGAATCGGTCGAAGCCACCTTCTTCATCAAGTAATCGCAGACGAGTTCTTCGTCTCGAGGGTGGAACCTGAACCCCGGTGGCAACTCGGCCTCCACCAACCTTATGTTGCTCATTTTTTTAGGGTTTAATTAGATTTAAGAGAAGAAACTGGGAAACAAGAGTGTTGTTTGCATCGGAAAATGAGAGGAAAACAATGGCTCTTATAGTTATGGAGAAGGCAAAGAGAAGAAAGGGAAGGGGAATAAATAATGAAGGGAAAAGAACGTTAAGGTGGAGGATTATTAAACACAACTTGGTAAAAAAAATGGACCCTAATGCATGGTGTATATATAGGTTTTATTTTATATAAATATTAATATAAAATAAAATTTAATCGAATCAAATATGAACTAAACTCAAATAAATGTTTTATTAATAAGTTAAGACGGCTTAGGCTTTGCTATAACTAGAGCCGAGTCAAGCCTCGGAAGAGATTATAAAGGCCTACAGTCAGCTTCGCTTAAAAATATTACTAGTTCGAATAAACGAAACAAAAAATAATTTTATGTTATTTATACATGTATTAGTTATCTATATTAGTATCTAATTTTTTATTAAATTTGGTATCATCAGTTAACTAATCTCCAACTCAATTAAAAATTATTATTATTTTTTTCATGTAAGTAATTATAATTTGTTTTTGTCTTTACATATTTTTATAAACTCATATATTTATATAAGAATATTTTATATATGTATTAGGGTAAATATATACTTTGGTATATGAACTTGGTTTTAAGGTGCAATTTGATACGTAAATTTTTTTGGTCCAATTAAATACATAGACTTAACTTTTAGCTTTAAATTGGTACCTACAACTTGGCTTAATGGTTCTAATCGGTTCAAATAAGTTGTTTATCGTAAGTATCAATTTAGACAAAAAAGAAGAAGATGAAGTTCAGGTATCAATTTGAACCAACAAGTCAAGTTTAGGTATCTAATTGAACCGAAAAAGTTTAAGTACCAAATTGAACTTTGATATCAAATTCAGATACCAATATATAAAAATAATAATGTATTAAAATTATTTCCAATATAGATTACAATATTTTTATAAAATCAAAAAATAATTACAAATATAGGGATCAAACAATGAATGATATGAGAGTGGACATTTTTGAGTGGATAAGATAGTCTTTGTTGACTAAATTTTAATTAATTAAGCAATTTATTTCAGTCAAATAATAATAATTAAGCAATTTATGTAAATAGATCTGTAGGGTAGGAATATTCTCCAAGTTCGAAGGCCTCAAATATTCCATCTTGTCATGATTGGTAAAAATACTGTAGCAATTATTATATTATGCTTTGGATTGCATTTTAGTCCCCTACTTAAAAAATGAACAAATTAGTCTAATAGAACAAAATAGTTCATGTGTTAAAATTGCATTCATTCAGTGTTGATAAATGATAGAAATTTTAATTGAAGGACTAGTCGAAATGTACATGATCAATTTGTTTCCTTTTCTCAATAAAAGGACTAAAGTGCAATTCTAAGCACGGTATAAGGACTGTTATGATACTTTTACCCATTTTGATTGTTTTTAATTTAAGTGAAGTCTTAATCATGATGCAAAGCAAATTGCTGACGTGGTGACATATGATTCGAGCAAGCATATGACGGTGGTGATAAGAACGGTATACCTAATCTTTTCTCTATAATTCGTATAAAAATGACGAAATACATTTCCTTATCCGATAAATATAAGTATTTTGAGATGGAGTTGAAAAAGCTCATAGAATAAAAATGATGAAATTTGAATTATTTAGAATAAACCGATACGACGAGAGTTCAATTATTAAAAGTATATAAAAGTATCAAATTAAAAATAGAGAGAACGAAGATAAGGATGGTCATTTCGTCAGGACCCGATGAGGCCAGGTTTTTTGAGAAAAAAAGTTGACTTTGATTTGGGTTTTATTAAAGGTGAGATTGGTCGAATTTGGGGTGAAAAAAAATTGATCCGACTCGATTCGAGATTAATAGTGTAATTTTTTTATATTTTTAGAGATGTTTTGCGATGATACTCCTCTTCATATTTTTTATAATTAGATCCTTAAAATTGTTTTTTATATTTAGGGTCTTAAAAGTAATTATTTTTTTACAATTAGATCTCTAAAATCATTTTTTACAATTAAGTCCCTAAAATTGATTTTTTTATAGGTCGAATTGGGTTGAGTTTGGTTAAGGTATATACTTTTTGGATCGAGTCGGATCGTGTTTTTTTTTAAAAGATCTATTCGGGGTTTAAGGTAATTATTTTCGGGTTGACTAAAACCCCAACCTGACCCGTTCCTATACCTAAATGAACATAAATTTATAAAATATTAGAGAACTTTTTTTGCAAAGTAAATTTATTTTATTAATACCAAAATAAGGCAAGTCTAACCTAGGCATTATGAAAGCCAAGAAGGCAGTACAAGGTTGCATAGATTTAAATAGCAATTCACAATTGTTATAGCAGCCTTTATATAATGGCTTTGACACTGTTTGAAACTATGATATTTGGATCGTTATGTCCGTAATAGTATATGTTTTTTGAAAAATTCACAACCGCAATACCCACAATGACTACAATAACAACTGTTATTCTCGCAATCGCAAAAAGCGGTTACAATCGCAATTTAAATTCTTGCAAAAAAAACCACAACACAAGCAACTTAAACCGATTTAAATTCCCAACACATAACAAAAGCGATACAAATACCGCAAAGCGAAACAAAATACCCCTTTAACACTAACAGCTTTCGCAAAATGCTAATAAGAACCAGCTGGTTTTCCATTAATAATTTTCTAACAATGAGACTTGAGTGAGATGACAAGGGTTTTTCGACTCTAACTAACGGTCAAAAATTCAATCTTTACCTTGAACAGGGAAAATTTTTAAAACGTAATTTCAACATCAAACCAGTTGAAGTATCCTCCACGTGACATAACAGACCCCAAACCATCCACCCCACACCCAAGGGCAAAACCAAAGCTCCCTCTCTAAGTGGAGGCCTATGAATGGTCCAGATGAGCAAATGATGCTTTAGAAACACTCCATTCAAATCCAAAACATTGGTTACTTTGTAGTAATTAATACTGAAAACAACAGCTCCAAGGATAAGTTTAAAGGCAATGCCAACACATTCAAGTTCTTAACAATCTCTTCCTCCAATAATTTTCTGATATGTGACACTAAAATGACCCCCCTCTCAATTTGGGCTATCGGAAAACAATTGAAAGTGAATGCTCGATTTGTACTTTGGCAAACAAATGAAGTACATTCCTTGATACGTTCATTTTAACATTAATGCCCATCTTCCAAGTCTTCATCAAAGTTCTTTTACTTCTTTGAATAAAATAGTAAACAATTTGATGTTTCTCAGTATACTAAATAATTATCCTTTTAAAATCGCGATAAGTGTCATTTTGTTTTCATTTAAAAGATGAACTCAACGAGTGGTCTCAGTTGAAAAGATAATGATGTTTATGGATTCGAACAATTTTGTTTGCAAAGTGTGTACTTATACAAGGGTTAAAAAAAACATACAATATCTTGTAATCACCTTAATACTGTTTAAAGAGAGTTTAAAAGATAACCTTTTAAGCAAAAATTGGATTGCATTAAAGTACAATAAAATACACTTTAGCGACCTATGTTCACCAATAAATCTCATACAGAAAGAAATTTTAATAAAACATAAACTAAAAGAGCATGAAAAGAAAAGAAAAACGTTCTCTCTGTTATGTTCTTCATCAGCCGTAGAAATTTATCAATCAAATTTTATTGTCTCTATCCAACTAACGCTTAAGTTGTAAGAGAGGTGATCAACAAAATTAATCTTGCAGACTGTTACGTTAATAGTTTTTAAAAACTTCGACAAACTATAGAAGGGGATCCAATCATACGAGACTGTTGACCTTTCCTAATCAAAGACGTGTGTCGTGATGATCGCTAAACGAACGTCAAGCTACCAAAAAGGTAGAGGAGAATCATATCACAAGACATACAAAAAACGTGTCACACGACAGAGAAAATCATACCACAAAGACAAACGAAACAAAACGTAACAAGATGTGCAGAAAGGAAGAATCCAAAATAAAAGAGATTCTTATTGGGAACAAAAATAAATAAAAAATGTGAGAAAAAAATTACCAGCAATAAGTAATCAACACAAAATTAATGTCGTCACCAATAATGTAAAAGATCTGGGGAAGTCGGAATAGAAGAGCACTCATCTTGAGGTGGGCTTACTACTTAAATGCTTTCGGCAATTATTCGCTCCGCACTTAGCTACCCAACGTTTACCGTGGGCATGATAACTGGTACACCAGAGGTACGTCCTTCCCGGTCCTCTAGTACTAGGGAAATGTCCTCTCAATACTCTAACGCCCACACCGAATATGGACCGAACTGTCTCACGACATTCTGAACTCAGCTCACGTACCGCTTTAATGGGCGAACAACCCAACCTTTGGAACATACTACAGCCCCAGGTGGTGAAAAGCCGACATCGAGGTGCCAAACCTTCGATTTTTTTTAAGAAAAACGATAGTGAAAAAAAATAACTCTAGAGTAATTAAATGAGCTATTCATTCGATTTTTTTTTCATTCTTAAGATATTATATATTTATTTAGCATTTGGTATATTACCAATTAAGTCAGTAACATACTAGTAATAATTTTGTACCTAAATCAAATATTTAATTAGATCTAATCGAAATCCAATACGACAACCGGACAACTCCTATCCAAAAACGGCAACGACAATTAGAACGAAGTGAAAACTGTCGAAAACTTTTGAATGGTAGAAGGAACCAGATAACAACTAGAAAGACACGTGTTTGAAACGACAACAGATTGGGCAAAACCATAGGACACGTGTAATGATCCCAATGGGGTCACTCAATCTTAAAGCAAATGCGGACCTACTTGCTCATTTCACGACCAAAAAACTCCAATGTTTGTTTGTATCATTTGTAAAAATTGTCAACTAATCCACCAATCAAATTAGGCAAAGTTTCTCTAATTATATATTGTCCAAACATTGGAATGTGACTGATAATTGGACAGGGACATTCTACCGGGACCTATCCACAAGGTTTCAAAATTTGAGAATTTACTTTATTTATTTTTTAAAATAAAATAATAATAATATTTGAGTAATTATTTCATGCACAAGCGCTTGTAGAAAATAATTTCTACAAATGCCTTAGTTTTAGGGTTTAAGGGTTATATTTAGGGGTTTAAGTGTAGTAATTTTGAATCTAGGGATAGCTGATAGAATTTTAGGTTTAAGGTTAAAATTTAGGGTTTATAGGTTAAACCTAAATCTCTATACCCTAAAACCTAAACCTTAACCCTAAATCCTAAATTCTGACAATAAAACCTAAATTCTAAACCCATACACTAAAACCCTGAACTCTAAACCCTAAACTAAAACTCTAAACCTTAACACTAAGGCGATTATGGAAACAAAAAGTTTTCGCCGTTTGTGTATGCAATAATAATCCATCTAATAATAAAATAATAAAATAATAATAATATTTATGGATAAGTAAAGAATTCTATCTATCCAAGTAAGCAATATGTTATTACTAAGAATTGGTAATTCGGAAGAGATGATAATCGGTTTCGTTATCGATTTCACATACAATACATTTTATCGAAGTTTGATATAAGCTTTATTGAAGTTAGAACTATCAATCGGACACGGCAAGTTCATGGACGAACATATCAATTTTATATTGACAGGCATGTTAAAAATATTAAATTATAAAATTTCTAGGGCCTGTTCTGTAATAAATAGATAAATAAAACAAATGTGGCTTTTATTTTAACGAACTTTGAGGAAATAGAGAAAAACAGCCTTTTTGAACCTTGAGATGGCCCAGAAGGACAATGTTTGGGCTCGTCAATATTTCGAACTCCAAGTCTTGGACAGAGGAATGTCCATTAACTTTTAATAAATAATTAATACTAAGTTTTGATTTTTAATAAAAACGAGATTAGAATACCAAAACCCAAAACGATTGTTTTGAACATATTGTATACTCCTCGGTCATCAACAAGTCATAAAAAAAAAAACAACAAACGAAAAACATGTCAAAAGAATAACAGAAAAACTAAAAAACATCAAACCGATGATACTAAAACCGTCGACGAAGACAAGACAAGTTTTTGAATAAACCCTTGCATATAAAATAGAGTAGATGGAAATTTTTATGTAACTAATCAATAAAAGAAAACCTTTATGTTTACCTTAATATTTAAAAACTAATTTATCTTTTAAAAGGATTAAAATGTAATAATACATTATACAATAAATCCTCAAAAATTTAGGTGAGACTTTAATCAATCAATGAGCTGACTGATGATTGTATAAAAATAAAGTGAATCGAAATATGGTTTATAGAAATAATAATAATAATTTAATTTTAAAATCTATAACAAAATAAAATAAAGATAGAGACAGGACATAGCAGCAATAAAACAACGTTAGATTTAGAAACATCCACCTCCCTTCCTTTCATTTCCATCTTACACGAGACAATGGCTTTGAAGGGAAAGATCTTCTACGAATTTGTTCGTACGTATTCTTAAGAACACGAAAATTAACGTCTTGAATTTGTCCATCAAAACACTTATACAGATAAAACAAAAAAAAATGAAAATTAAAGGCGTAAACCGAAACCTTCCTTTGAGATCATAAAAACTCAACAACTGTTATAAAATCTTATTGTCTCTATCCAACAAGACGTATAAGAGGTGATGTAGGAGCGATGAGCAAAACAAATAATCTTGTTGGCTGCTCTGCTACACAATTCTAATTACATCAGCAAACAATCACAAAATGAGGTCAATTTAAAAACTAAATGATTATTTTGATATATTGATAGTTTAACACAAATTTTTACATGTGTTTTTTTATTTTATATTTTATAAATAACAACTTAAATGTAATAATGATTTTTTTTTTTTAATTTCACGGACGATATTTTAAAAAAATTCTAATTTATTATATCATATATATCTACCAAGAGACATATATAGCTTGAGTAGAAGTGTTGAGGTGAGGTCGCACTCTTGAATTTTTTTTAATATGGTGAGTAATTTAGTATTAGCTTGGTTGTTTTCTTGGATAAATATATAAACATAATTATCTAAAAAATAATTGTTCTCTTAATTTTATTTAAGATATAAATTACTATTTAATACGCTATCGGTGAATTTTTTTTTATTAAGATCATGTTAAGAGTTTTTTTTTTCATAATTTTAATTACATTTTCTATGGTTTTAATATTTTATAGTTTATGATATTCATGACTTTGTTGTATAAAACAAAGGTTTAAGGTGGTGATGAATAATTTGGATTTACATATATTTTTATTTTTAGTCTATTTATTACAAATTCCAAAGATAACAAATTCTGGTATTATAATGATTGTACATAACCTATTGAAAAGGTGTATGATTATTATCTATTATTCAAGTGTAAAATTATTTAGATTATTATTTAATATATGTGACATTCAAATAACTAAATCTATTTTCATTGATAAGTAACATGTTAACATATCTGAATTTGCAGTTAGACAGTTGAGAAATGAATCAAATTTAGAAGATTTGTTTATAAGTGCAATTATAACTACAATTACAAAATAATAAATCAAAATAGTTATAAGAAGAATAAATTATTATAAAAACACGAGTCGAATAGTTTAAGAAAATCTGGAATAGTTATTATAAATTCTAATAATTATAACTCAATTTACTTTATTTATAATGTAATACATTATTTATATTAGGGAAGCATGAGCCATGTGCCCTACCCCTCAAAAACTTACAAAAGTTGGCCGATTTTCCACTATACTTGATATACATACTATAAATTAATGTCGCATTCACAGTTGTTTCACTCACATGTCTCATCCCCCAAACCCTAAACAGACCAAGCCAAAAGTCCGAAAATCAACGCTTTCAATAAGCTAAAACGCAGATCTCAAACCCCACACCTTATATTTATAAGCCCCTAATGTAAATGTAATTTCCCTTATTTAACACTGTTTTTCACCTTTGGGGGTTTATTTTTCATGGCTTCAGCTTGTGTCAACAATATCGGCGTTCCGCCGGAGAGTTTCCAGTTCGCTTGGTTGAGTCCTAGGATCTCGTTTAGCCGTGAAGAGGAGTCGTCGAAGTCAGATCCTGACTCGACGGAGATCCAGGATGTTCCGGCGGGTGAATTTGAGTTCAGGCTTGAAGATCCCGTCGCCATGCTTCCGGCTGACGAGCTTTTTTCCGACGGTAAACTCATGCCTCTACATTTCTACGCCGTGAATCAACAAGAACAAGAACTTCGACAGCCGCATCCGCCTTTGAACGCCATCAGATCCCGCGAAACTTCAAGTTCTTGCCGCGGAATGGAAATGGAGGTTTCCGGATCGGATCATTACTTGTTTTCTCCTAAAGCTCCGAGGTGTTCGAGCCGGTGGAGGGAACTTCTGGGGCTTAAAAAGAGTTCAACGAACACTAATAATAATCAACAACAACCGCAGCCTTCTTCAAAACCCGATTCCCAAAGCAGCAAAATCTCGACATTATCTAAGAACAACCCAAAATCTCTCAAGCATTTCCTCAATAGAAGCTCGAAATCTTCTTCTTCCTTAGATTCTTCATTGAGTCTTCCATTGTTGAAAAGCTCAGATTCTGAATCAGTCTCCATATCTTCATCGAGATTATCCCTTTCTTCTTCTTCATCTTCCGGCCATGAACACGACGATCTTCCCCGGTTATCACTCGATTCCGATAAGCCAAGCCCCAACCCTTTTGCTCCCTCTAGAACCCTAAACCCAAACCCGCCGAGAATGAGGATGGTTAAACCCAGACCAGGGTCCGGGTTCGACGGTAATCAAACGGTAGTCACTGGAGCTCGAATGGGTCGGAGTCCGATCCGTAGGGAACCGCCGACGAGCCGGGGAGTTTCAGTGGATAGTCCGAGAATGAATTCTTCCGGGAAAATCGTATTTCAAAGCCTGGAAAGAAGCTCAAGCAGTCCAAGCAGCTTCAATGGCGGTCCGAGGTCTAAACAAAGGGGAGTGGAGAGATCATATTCAGCAAACGTTAGGATCACACCGGTTCTCAACGTCCCCGTTTGTTCGTTGCGGGGGTCGTCGAAATCGGGTTCGGTTTTCGGATTCGGTCAACTGTTTTCGTCTTCCCCACAAAAGAATCCACTGGGAACCAACAAAGGGCATCAGATTAACAGCAACAACAGAAACAAAACAACGGATCGAAACCATTGAAACAACATGAAAAAGACAGATTCGGTAAAAAAAAAAAACCTAGTTCTTTTTCAAGTATTTAAATCAGGAAGTAGCTGTAGTATTTAATTCATGTGCTGTTTATGAGATTTCATGTTCTTTATCATCCTCTTTGTAACAACTCTCCATCACCTTTTAATTTTAAGTAAACTAAAAAAACCATAGAATTTAGATGTAAATACCCTCTATTTTCCTTCTTGTTCATCATTGTTCTAAGGTTTTTTTTGGTGTGTGTTGAACTTGAATTTGATCCGAAAGAAATGGAATCTCTGTATTTCGCTGTTGTTCTTAGTTTCCTGGGAATCCACGCGCGGAAAAAGGCGCGTCTGTCAGGTTTAATTTTCAGTTTCTTTGGTAATTGTCATTTTGAGCTTATCCTGTCTCTTTCAATAAATATTTTATTTGTTCTCGAAAAGAAATAATTTTTTGAGATTTGTTGTTTTATTATGGGAATTGGGAGCTGATGCCACATTTTTGCTGGACTGTATCAGACTTTCCTGCCACTCTGCTACACAAATTTTAGCCTTTTTTTTACCACTAATATATTATTTTTTATTTGATCCTATTATATATATTTCATGTTTTGTACTTTTACCATTTTACGAACTTTGATTTATTTTATTTGACGTTCAGAGATTACGGTTTAAGGTGATATATGGATCACATAATCTAAGATTAAGTTTGTTTTTAAAACACTACGATTGACGATTTGAACCCCATAAATGGTAAAATTGTAGGTCTTTGTTAATTCTTACATATAACTTAAATTGTTAATTTTTTAAATAGTCTAAATGTAATTTCAATATAGTATATGTTCATAGATATTTTAACCATTTGACGATGTACATACACTTTGTAGACAAAGCGATTTAAATCCGTGTCTTCTAGGGTGAATATCATCTGTTTTTTCACTAGGTTCAATTAAAATAGAATAATTAACTTTTATTCTTTTTAAAGAATTAAATTTACAGTTAAACTATTATATATATATATATATATAAGATGATTTTTCTTTAATCCGATCCAAATCCTAAACAAAAGAATAAATTGTCTCTATAATATCTTGATACATTTTATTTTCAAAATTTAGAAAATATCTGTAATATCCTAAAATTTACAGTACTGTTTAAGAGTCATTTATCGTTAAGATAATTGCTTAAAAGCTAATTTAGTGACTAAAATGACAAAAATGAAAAATATAGGATTTTCATAATTGTGGGTTTTAGAAAGTATATTTCTGAGGTTTAAAAGCATCATGTGATAGAGAGTGAGCTAAATAGGGTACTTGAAAAGTTTGGTGAAAATCCAAGGAAAATTGGAATGGGAACTCAAGGTTAAAGTTTAGTGACCAAAATGATAAGTTTTCAAAACTTGGGTGGTACAAGTCGAAATATAAAAAGTTGAAGGATCAAAGTTGTAATTTCTCAAAATTTAAGGGTTTTATTTCATAAACAGATAAAGCACCTTGGGGTGTGTATCGAATGTAGAATAACTGGTTTGATCCGATATTTTGATTATTGGAAAATCGCAGTCAAAGTTTAAGTGGAATTCGGATATCTGGATCAAACTGAAAAATTATGAAATTTTATTATATGATAGAAGAAGGATATAAAAATCATTCACCAAGTTTTGTAAATATTTTTAGTTCAATTCAGGATGAATCCTATGATTTATTTTGATTAATGAATTTATTTAATAACTGATAAAATTCTCGATAATTATCGATAAATCGGATCGAGCTAAAATTTCAGAAATGCTTTCATAGACCTTGGAAGAGTTCTAACATATTATTTTATGGATATTTGGAGAGTTAAATAGCCGGTTAAATTTATTTGACTGAAATGGCTTAGAATGGCAATTTTGTGAAAAAATTTATTAGTAAAGGGTATTTTTGTCTTTTCACCCAAAAGGGTCATGAAAGGAATTTTGAGATCTCTTTAGTGGATGAATAGTGGCTGGCTGGAATCCAACTAAGTCTAGTTGGAATGTTACAATATGGCAAACTAGTAAATATAAATTCAGTTGGGGGACATTTTGGTAAATTAGAACAAAATAAATTTTAAAATTCATTTTTAATTATACAAGTGGCTTATATATATGAAATACGAAGGTTTATCAATGAAATTTCACCTCCAAAACCGTAGAGAAAGAGGAGAAAGAAGAAAAAAATTTTCCAAGCTCGATTTAAGCCCCGAATCTCAGTTTTATGCTTCCAATACGAATCGAGATCGAACAAGCAAAAAGGGCAAGGAAAAGGTTGGAGTAGAGATAAAGTAATCGAATTGAGTAATGCAAGGCAAATGTGAGTGCATACGTTTTTATAGGGAGACTTGTAATAAGTCAACTAAAGAGGTAAATATTTTTATAATATAACATGTTTTTGCATGATAAATTATTTTATTGATCTAAAGACTATGGCATATTTTTATGCTCATAAATGGATTATAGCATGATACAAATGATAACTTCTTTTATACAATTTTTAAATGACACGCATACTGTGAATTGTATAGAACATATTGGAGTATGAACTGCTCCAGTATGAACATGTTCTACATGATATAAACTGTTATTGAGATTTCTTGTCATTTTGCAGGAATTGTTTTTAATGTTTGCCCTTGGTAGTATAATATTAAGAATGACAGTATTGTGGTATACCATAAGAGTCTAACAGTATTTTGGCACTTAATTGTGTCCATAGTTACTTGGCACTTAATTGTGTCCACCGTTTGCACCTAAGGAAATTGGCTAGTACTTTGAGAGTACACGACTCGTTTACCCGTCTCTTGATATTTACCTTGGACCATAAGATTTTACAGTACAGTTATATGACTTTACAGTACATAATTATTACAGTATAAATTTTTTACATGATTATTCCTGTAAATTTTAAATATTTTAAATTACCCCAATTTTTTTATTAAAGAATAGTCTTAATATTTTCGACTCGTATCCGGTGTACGTATACGAGAAGGAGGTGTTACAATATCTTACTTTTCTTCAAAAAGAAAGTGTAGGATATTTTGATAAAAATATCTTCTGACATTCAAAATTTATTTTTATCCACAATTTTAAATTTTGTTTTTTTTCCTAAAAAATGATTTGCTAATTTATTTTCAGCTTAGAGTTTAATTAACTACTGATGTAATGATAGATAATTTCTTCATATAAGATCTTGCTAATACTAAATCTTGGAGTTTAAAGTTTGGCAATAATTTTACATGCCCCTAATGAAAGAATATTTATTTCTAACTTTAGCAAATGAGTTTTTTAACACTCATAATTAGACCTTTGATCATTTGATTTGAACCTCATATTTTGTAGCTTTACACTGAAAGCAAGAAATCAAGTAATAGTAATAATATGTCATTTTCTTATATTTGAGAATTCTTTGAATAAATAGTAAAAAGGCTTGATTTGATATTTGAAGTAAAAGATAGGAATTTTTTTTCCCAAGTGGCTTTCTGTGAATTTTTTAAATAGCCTATATGTTTATTTATGAGTAGAGTTATACTGGATAATATTTTAAATTCTTATCAAATTTAAAATAATTGAGAAGATTAATATTTAATACATTATTAATGTAAAAAATATATGAGTATATTTATTTTAACATTAAAATAAAATTTAAATTCTAAAATTTTAAACTATAAATCATATAATATGAATTTCTAAACCTTAAACTTTAAACTAAATATCTAAACCTTGAAATAAATCTTTTGTAGAATAATTATATTCTTCTATCAATATATAAGATAAAAATTCAGTTTTGATTTTTCATTTAAATACTTTTAAAATATTTATGAATAAATATTACATTGTAATCACTTTATGACTATTACTTTTTTTAAAACACCTTCAAATAAGGGAATCACCCCTCGCCTATACTTCTATTGACCGATATTTTTTTGTTACAATTGAAAAATAATTAAACTTTTAACGTAAAAATTCGAACATACATAAGATAGAAACAAATTAACATTATTGACTACTCACTCATTATTGGATTTATTGATCGATAAGTATTTGAATCCACATATAAAATGTTTAAATTAATATAAAATTTGATGAAAATATATAATATAGCTTTTCGTGAACAAAATATCCTTGGATAGGGCTTTGGATTAGGGTATATAGGCAAATAGCATGGAATCTTTTTTTATTAGGTATAGGAGTGGAGTGGTCTCGCATCTTATGGCTATGACAATATTATATAAAAAACCATTTTTAATATATATTTAGAAAAATGACCCTTAAATCGTCTATGTGGGCGAACTCATTTTTTTATAGAACGCGAGTTTAAAACTCATTTTTTACAAAACACGAGTTTTATGTTGAATAAGTTAGTAAGAAAAGAATAAATAATTTATCACTTTTTAACATAGAACTCGCTTTTTGTAGAACGTGAGTTTGAAACTCGATTTTATAGGATACAAATTTACCTTACGTAGACGATTTGAGGGTCATTTTTCTAAATAAATTATTAAAAATAAATTTTTTATATAAAATTGCCTATGGCTATTGGCCACTATTCATTTATTCCCACCCTACTTGCTTATGCCTTTTGGATTGGACCCATCCTTATATTTTATGACTTCTTTTTAGGGTCAGTTTGACATTGCTTTTAGAAAATACGGTAGGAAAATGAGTTTAAAAAGTGGTTTTAAAAAATATTTTTTGATTGTTTGATTTAATTATGAATGTTTGGTATTTATGTCGAAAAGTGATTTTAAATAGATAATTTTAGACATTTTTTTAAAAATATAAAAGATTGGTAATATAAACGAGGATATATAAGTAATTTTATTTAAAAGTGCTTTTAGAAAAGCTAAAAGCTAAAAATTACAACTTTTGTCAATTTTGACCTAAAAAACTACTTGTTTTTTTAATTATTTTTAGTCTCAAGCCAACTTTTAAAGTCAAAAACTAGTTTGAAAAGCAATTAAAAACAGGGCCTTAACCCATTGTGTTCTGTTTGATTTGGCATAGATGACAATGACACCGTCGGTTTGAGTTGTAATTTATATTAAATTATTATTAAAACTTGTTATTCTTAATATTATTGGAATATAATAAAAAGGAAAACTATATATTTAGTACCTTAACTATGCTCACAGTATTGTTTTGGTACCCTAACTGTTATTTTTGGTAAAATGATGCCTAACATTACATTTTTATTATGTTTTAGTACCCCGGCTGTTAACAATTAACATAGATAATGAAGTGGCATGGTATAATCACAAATTTAGCCTAAAACACATATATATTATCAATTTAGTCTAAATTAATAATTTAAAACATCATCTTAATTTTGGGAGTAAAATTGTAAATTACCTTCGTTAATGGGCAGAATCTCTCAACCCCAGTAAGCATCATATGCTGCTACCTCGTATTCTCCAGGGCACCTTCTTGGAGATTAAATCCACTCCCAAAACTGTTTCTCCTAATCACATATCCGAGAATTATTCGCTCTGTTGCGTGTAATAAGTGCTACGCAATTGTGCAAGTATACACGTCGCAAGTAATAAAGTGATATGAGTATCGAGTATCGTCTCCACAGGGATTGGTTTGGGCCACTTTGCTTAAGTTACTGCACTGTGAAAATAAAAACACAATTGATAATAGGAGTTCTAATTAACGAGTAAACTAAGAGCAATAAACTAAAAGAATAGATGAAATCAAAAGAGAGGGAATATGCCAGGTTATCGTGAGTTGTGGAGTGATAGCCGATTGGATCGTCTTGGTAAAAGAGTGCAAGGGCAACTTGCACATCGGGGTTGCCTGTACTATATTTTCTTTGAATATAGAGGGTTAGTGGGTTAGAATATAGAGGGAAGACCATAAACATTTAAAAGACACCGTTAAATTTCTTTGAATTCAATTTTGGTCCATCCCACCCTATTCTATTCTATTCTATTTACTTGCATTCATTATTCTTGAGGAGTAAATTGTTTGGTATGTATTGAATTGAATGTACTATATTTTCCGTCCACACTCACTTTAAATATTATCTCATATGAGGTTATATTTGACCCCTACCAAGTGTGAATTTTCTAATTTTTATAGTTTCAATTGTTCAAACAGTGACAGATCTTAGTACTAAATTTTGGGTGGCTTAAATAAAAATTTTAAATTTTTTGATGTAAATTTTCAAATCTACTATTTTAAAATATTTCAACAACAACTATATCTAGGGGCGGAGCCAGGATTGAACTACGAGAGGTAGACCGAATAACTTTGAAACGAATAGGGTCTTAAAAAGTATTTAAACCATGAAAATTAAGGGAGTTTAAGTTTAATTTTACAAATTTTAAGTTTGAAAGGTCTTAAAAAATAATTAAACCAGAAAAATGAGGGTCAAAGATTAATTTTATTAACTCTAAATGATAGGGTCCTAAAAGAATAATAAACCAAAAAGTTTTGGGAGGGTTAGGGTTTAATTGCAATGATTTTAAAACTATTTGGACCTAAGCTGTAATTAACTCATCAAGTTTTTTTGGGGGAAAATTGCCCCTCCCACCTCACACTTAGCATCACCTCTGATTATATCAATTAATTTAAAATCCAGTCGTCAATTTTATTTCAAATGATAAAAATGTATTTTTTTCAAAGGGACCCCTTTGCCCCTAAACTATGCACTTTTTTCGAGTCGACTCCTAAATTTTTTTTTTGAGATTTTTTATTTTCTTAACTAAAAATCGTGACCTCATGTACCACTCGTTAAAAAAGCTTATCACGGGCCAATCAGAATACGCCACATGTCAATTTTTAAAAAAATAAACAGACTTAAATAAAAGGCGTAAATTGCACATTAAGTATGCCAAATTTTATTTTTTGTTCATTTTAGTCCCTTATACGAACCGCTCATCTTCTTCCTTTGTTTAGACTTAGTTCGCTTCACCGGTTGCGGACTTTTTCCCGATTGATCATCATCTACCACACGGTTTATCAATTTCCTCATTAGGCTCGATAACAAGTGATTAAAACCATCTTTGTCGCCCTGGATAATACTACTATTACCCTCTCATTCATGTACATTAATTCAAGCAAAATATACGTAAATAAACTCCAAAGATTGTCGATTCCTGCTATAAACAGAAACCAAGCAGATGAATAGCAGACATTCATAGCAAAATCGCTTCTTTTCGAAGTTTTTGAGCTATTTTCCAAACAAAGAAGGAACTCGGATACACAATACCACTGTTTCAGCCATTAAAGAAAGGAACATTCATATACATAAATTCAGTCAAAAGCAACAAAATTAAACCACCCAAAGTAGTCAGATTCCTGCTATAAACAGAAACCAAACAGATGAATCATGTCTTAAAGCAGACATTCATAGCAAAACCGCGTCTTTTCGAAGCTTTCAGCAATATTTCAAACAAAAAAGGAACTCAGATACAAAATTCTACTATTTTTAGCCATCAACAAAGGAACAATTCTTCTCATATCCTCTCATTACATAAATTCAAGCAAAATCAACACAATTAAACTCAAGAAGTTGTCAGATTCCTGCTATAAACAGAAACCAACTAGATAAATCATGTCTTGAAAGAAGCAACTCACTGCAGAATCGCTTATTTTCGCGGTTTTTTATATATATTCCAAACACACAAACAAAAAAAACTCGGACACATAATTCTACTATTTTAACCATTAACAAATGAACAAACTTTTCATATCCTCTCATTCATACACATAAATTCAACCAAAACCAACACAAAAAAATAAAAAATTGGAGTAGAATAAAAACTCTTACTTGTTTTCTATTTGTGACCCTCCAAGTGAAAAAAAAGTAACAGTTCTTATGCTACTGTAAAATGGCCAAAAAAACACAAAGAAAGGCCCTTTTTTCTTTGGTTGCAACATATCAGAAGTTGAATTAGGGAGTTTGGATCGCTTTAGAACTCAATCAAAGGAAGAACATTCCTCCATTACTTAGCTAGGGAAAGAGAAACACACGCAAAGGAAAATGAAAGAACATAAAATATAATCCTTCTTTCTCCAATAACAGGAAACTGAAAAGAAGCAAATGGAAACTAAAAAGTTCTGGAGAAGAATTTAGAACAAGCCAAAGAGTATATTATCTTTAATAATTGAATTGGATTTTTTAATTTATTTTTTCTTACAGAGATATTGTTGTGGATTTCAAAAGGGATAATGGAGGTGTGGTAATCGGTAGGTGCTAAACCGAGTCTAAATAAAGGAAAGACATGAGCAGTTCAAAGAAGAGACCAAAATGAACAAAAAATAAAATTTGGTATATTTAATGTTGAATTCACCCCTTTTATTTAAGTCAGCTTATTTGTTGTTAATAAAATGACACGTGATGTGTTCTGATTGGCCTATGAGAATTTTTTTAAACAGAGGTTAACGGAGAGGGCATATGAGGTCACAATTTTTAGTTAAGGGGGCAAAACGTCCCAAAAATATTTTAGGAGCCAACTAAAAAAAAAGTACATAATTTAGGGGACAATGGAGTCATTAAGCCTCTTTCAAACGATTCTAAAATTCACTTGAGTCCTAAGTTATTATTTCACTTGAGTCCTAGTAAGCATTTTGGACTCCTAAGTTGGATTAAACAAATAGGAAATAATTATACTGAAAACTTGAAAAGAAATTTATGATTCCAAAGAATTACTTTGGTTAATCTAAGATACTTGTACATGAAAGGTAAAATACTATAAAGCTACAACGGTGAGAATGAAAAGGAGATGTTTCCAACCTCAAACCACATTTGAACTGGTTAAAGTAATAGCATCCACTGATGTACTTGGCTCATCACTAGAGCTCTCACAAGTACGAACCTCCGATGGTGTGTCCAGAGGAAGTTGATAAAATGGCTTTGGAGGTATTTCAAGCATCTCAACATCAGATTCGAGCATCCTCAACACTTTATTCATTGAAGGACGATCTGCTGGCTGTAATTGTATACACCAAAAAGCTGTTATTAGCATCTTCTTTACTAGTGCTTTATCTTCACCAGAAATATCTCCAAGTTCCATGTCTTCTTTTTGATCCAATCGGTCATAGATCCAAGATGGAAAATAGATTTGACTAGTGTGCTCAGCAAATGCATTCACATTCTTTCTCCTTCCCACCATCTCCATCAGTAACATCCCGAAACTATAAACATCGGCTTTGTATGAGATGCCTCCAAGGTTTTTGTAAACCAATTCGGGAGCAATATATCCTATTGTTCCGCGTGCTGCAGTGAGAGAGACAATGCTATCATCTGTTGAATACAATTTAGCAAGACCAAAATCCGAAACTTTTGGATTAAAATTCTGGTCTAGAAGAATGTTGTGTGGCTTGATATCAAAATGAAGAATTTGCATGTCACACCCTCGATGCAAGTAGTCGATTCCTCGAGCCATCCCAAGCACAATATCAAACATCTTTTTTCCAACCCAGAGCGTTCTTATTTTCTTCGGTAAATATGATTTTATCTAGAGATCCATTTGACATGAAATCATATACAAGAGCTTGCTTTGATCCCTCCACACAGAATCCAATGAGTTTTGCCACATTAGCATGATGAATTCTACCAATAGAGGCAACTTCATTTATGAAATCTTGGCCATTGCTCTTTGATTTGTCAAGTAATTTTACTGCCACATGATGTCCACTCTGAAGTTTTCCCTTAAAAACGGAACCGTAACCCCCTTCACCTAATTTTTCTTTGAAACCCCTTGTCATCTTTTTGATTTGTTGAAAAGAGTATCGAATTGGAGCAAGATTGTGGGTTTGAAGGAACTCTTCAATCTTATCATCCATGGATAAATGTCTTCTTCTCCATTTGTAGATAACAAACACAAGTAGACAGAGTATCCCAAGCAAAGCCCTCAGTGTGAAGAATCCAACTTTCAAGAAAAAAAAATACGTATTAGAGAACATTAGTACCTTGTGAATCAACAAAACAGAGTTAAAGGAATTGTTTATGCAATTAATTTACTTTGATTCTCCCTTAAAACACATATTTAATAGAAATTATATATTTTTTTAAAATTTACTCGTCATGTACCAAATAATATATATATTTTTCTATTGCCTACTATTCGGTAACATATAAAATCAAGGCCATAAGTATACAATTTATGAGTGTAAAGAAGCGTAGCATTGACAGTATTGTGGTGCTTATTTATTTTTTTATAGGCGTAGCATTGTTGTTGACTGATCGAGACAGTGATCGAGTTGAGGTGCAAAGAAGCGCAAGAACTTTAGTGGTGCTTATTTGTTCTTTACAATTGTGTCTGTCCGTGATTTGTGACACAAGTAATATTTCTTGTTGCTTTAAGGGCTCATTGATGGCTGTCTGTGGAACATGATGAAGTGTGTATTCCTCGCAGCACAATGGTACGAATTCTAGCAATATGGGGATGGTTACTCGCCACTCGAGAGGAGAATCATTCCCTATGGTGGCTAGCGGTAATAGTGGTGTTTATTTTAATGCAGTTTCACTCTGTTGGTAATTTTTGTTTACTAATGATTGTTTGCCTTGCTAGCACAAGGGCATGTGCGGGCCGAAACATAAATGTGCTTATTATGTTATTCTGACATATTGGTGCTTGTTGTTTTCAGGGTAAAGTGATAATTTCCTGATTGATAGAAGTTAATGGCGTTAATGATTATCTTGGCACCGTGGTGTGTGGTTGTTGCTTAACTATCTATTTTCAGGTAAAAAGAGAAGTATGTATAGGTTGATATAGATTGATACAATGTGTAGTCGCAGGTTCGCAGACTAACCCTCGATGGAAGAGTTAGAGACGACTTGGGTCAGTTGCTGTAGTTGCTTTGGTTTGGTGACCAATGTTGCGGAGTCGTGTTCCTCAAGGCTATAGATTTGCTCATTGATAAAATAGAAGGATTATGATAAGGATCGCTTATTGTGTGAGTATTATGGTACAATGTGATCGTCTAGAGGTGTAGGACAAGATTCCTATGATCTTGAACTATCTAGTGAAGTGGTCAGAGGATTGCGGACCTAAGTATGTTGGGAGGAGTTGCCTCCGATCAACATAGTAAAGTAAAATGGAGTGGCTAGTTGGTATGCTCCCTCCTGTTGATGATGACTCTGTTAGCAGTGGACACACCATAGGTTCGATAGGGAGAATCGATTACCTTGACAAATGAAATCAAGGAGCCCAAGGGGAAATGCCTTCCTTATCCGATAAATTCTTCAAAAATGACCATTTTGCTCGAGACCCACTGGTTTTAAGGTAAAAAAGAGTGTTACGATGTGGCAGTTTAGACAAGACTCTTCAGCAATAGGGTGCAGATATAGGATGACAAAAGTTGTACGAGCCAACATGGTCTTATCCTGGATAGCTGGGAAAAAAAGCTTCTCTGGCACAAAAAACTTCCTATATTAGGGATGCTGGCTATAACAAGGCAAAATGCTATTGGTAAAGCAAGTCGTTTAGGTGAGAGATACAAGTGTGATACAACTTGAGGGGTGGTTGTCAAAACTGAATGGATCGCACAAGAAGTTATAGTGAGGGTGTGGAATCTAATACAACTTGGTAATGTGGGAGTATCTGAGACAAGCTATCCTCAAGATTGTTTGGACAAGTAGAACCAAAAGTGAATAGGGGGACATACAAGCACGATGGGTGTGTGATGATAGTTCCAGTACAATTAGGATGTCATCCAAGTGTTATGAAATCCCCAATTTGGGGTAGTGGTGATATGTGCTACTACAAACAAGCTACTTGGTTGGGCGAGCTAATAAAGCCATGGCTTAGGTCAAAACCGATGTATGGACCGAGAGAATAGAAGCAAAACATGGTTACTAGGGATAGATCAGTGTTACCCAAAAAAAATATGGTGGTCAAGTAGTTTACAAAGCAACTCTAGAGTTGGTAATATAAAACGTGAGTTGTAGTGGGGAACGTACGAGAGAGCCCTATGGTAACTTGTAAGGTACATTTTATTTTATTGTTATGTAATTGAACTAACCAATGTCATGGTTTGTTTTCTCTTTAAGTGTATTATGGAGGCAGGTATTTTGACTAATTCCTTGAGGGATTTGGGGTAATTGATTAAAGAACCTGACAGTTTAAAGGTTTGGCAGGTGTCCAAAAGCGTTGGTCATATGTGATAGAGATAAATGTCTTCTTCATGCAACAAAGAAGGACCCGTCATAAGTATTACACCCATTTGTAAAAGATCATATCTGTAGAGGCCAACATGACAATATGGTGTTTTGCCAAAGATCATGTTAGGTGAGGGAATTGATTAGAGTGCCCGAAGACATTCATACTTTAAATATTTGACATGAGCATCGGTAAGCATTGTAAGGGGGATACCTCGAGTTGGGTGCCTATGGCTGATAACATGACAATATGTTGGTTGAATTGGAAACCTTGAGCCAACCAAGGGGATCCTTGCGTAAGAGAATATAAAGGATTTAATCGAGCATGAGAACACTTCACTGACTAGATGTCGTAGGCATATAGGGAAGAGTTTGGTATCCTACAGAAATCTAAGTCGCATGTAAAGGGCACAAATGAGACATCTTTTCGAAGTCCACAACATGAGACCAATGTGGTTAGGATGTTTATGGGCGTGCTGATATAGGTACACTTTACTGGCGTGAAAGCAGGATAAACTTTTCCAATAAATGGCTAATGTGGGAGACACCAATAGATGGGGGAAAATTAACTTAGCTACGGAGTACAGGCCAGGTGTGCCCATAGATCGAATTGTGCTTTTGTACTTAATCAACAATTTCTTCTATTACAAAGAGAGTGAAGAAGAAACAAAATGAGGTGTAAGCTGATTGGCTATTACAAGGGCCATTGGAGACCATTGAGAAGCTCTAGTGAGAGCATATGACCATCTACTCACTACTGGAACAAGGGCAAGGTTGTTCGAGTGAACATTGGTGTGCATTCACTTGGCAAATGGTACAGGTATAATCGGGTAAGAAGAGAGCCTTACGAGTGGGTGATAATAGCTTGTCGTAGAGGCAGTGTTCTCAAATAGTCAAAACACATGAGGTATAAATACAAAGACATGCCATGATTGGTGGTGGCATAAGGCAATGTGTGCTAACCAGGTATCATACGAGACTTGCGTGAATATGTTATCATTGATGAGATTGCTTGTATATCTTGTAATACAGGATGTATTGAGAAGGACGAAAGACAAGTACAATTTTGTACTGTGTTGGCAACTAGAGATCCTCTTTGCATTATTAAGCAACCAAGTGCAATGCGAGCATGTACTTACAAACTTGGATTAGTATGATGATGGATGTATGGTGACACATTCAATACTTTGAAGGTCTCGGTATGAAATGGGACACAGTTGGTGAAGGTGCTTAATGTCAAGGAGGAAGCCATTGCGTGACGAGTTATAACTCGCTTGCTCATGGCCAGGTATGTTACTTTTGTATTTGTGTAGGTTAATGGTTAGATTGTGTAGCACAAAGAGACTACAAGGTGCATATTCGAGAGAGTTAGTGTTTCGTTATTTGTCTTTTGCTCGAGCCACAATCAAGTCAAAAGTGGGGGAGCATGAATCCAACAATTGAGATTGAGGAAGCAAAACCATGTCATAATGGGTTGGGATTGATCTGGATGGGCATGCAGGAGCAACGTGGTCATAGCGGGGATCAAGAGAACCTAGGATCAAAGCTTGAGGTGTTGCATGGATGTTCAGATGATGAGACTAGAGAAACATATAAAAGCAGGCACAAATCAAGATTGTGTTGCCACTGATGTCCATCTCGACTCACATAGTTATGTAGATCTGGTGTCGACATCGATAAGGGCATCGATAAAAAAAAGTGGGGGAGAATGTCGAGGCTATCTCGTGTTAGTCTACTATCTCGCCTCGACAAGCCCATGGTAGACCGAGTAGGTATAACCCCAATCGATGTATAAGCAGTTCTTGATGGCGTACCAAGAAGGAGACGAGAGTCAAGATGCTTTATGAAGACCATATCCAGAAAGTGTCCCCGTCTGGGACATTCCAACGTCTACTAGCGTCATTCCTGGTAAGTTTCTTTAGCTCTTTAGGGGGAAGTGGTATGGTGTTGGGTTTCCACCATCCCCTTCGCCTGGGCTAGCGACCGAGCTTCCTTGGTGTAAGCGACCTACTCCTATGCCCATATAGGGCATAGGTGTGCGGGCAGTGAGGCCTAGTGGTTGGCGCACTGTCTCCTTAGGAGAAATACCTAGGGACGGTTTAGGGCCATAGGGCCCCATATCGCACTCGTGGCCGAAATACAAGGTTGGAGTGTAGTTGTCGATAGACCCTGCAGGATCCGATACTGTAAAGTCCCTAGCGCATTGCAAACCTGAGAAGGCTAGATCGAGATAACTCATTGGACAAAAGGAACATGAGAAATGCTGACTTGTCTGGGTAGCACCCATTCCAAGTGCCGCACGGTTTGCCAACTGAGCCAAAAGAGGCATGTCTTGAAACGTAGCAGGGCAAGCACTAAGAAATGCAAGTCCCACAGATACGAACCCCTTCACCCATCCGAGCACCGTCGTTCACTCTAATTGCGGTAAACCAATATCCTCAAACGTTTTGGTTTTCGGTAGCTTTGCCTTTATCATTTTATTTTATTATATTATTATCAATATTAATATTATTTTAACATTATATGTATTAATATATATATATATATATGTTACTAATGATATATGGATGTTATTGCCATTTGAATTATTGCTATATTTATATATTTAGTAAACCTTTGTGAATTACTGTAGTAATTACTACTATATTTTTAATACACCATATATGTACATACACGTTATATTTAAGTATTACTTTCAAACTGATTAGTTATGTCATGTTTTTTGGATTTGAATTGATCTGTTAACCTGATTCGACTTTGGTTCATTCATTTCACATCTAAGATCTACCCGGTCTGATGGATCATTGACCGAACCACAACGCCAACTGCTGACCTAAACCTTGACTTGTATCGTATCGTCTTAAGTCCGATTTTGAAGTCCGTTTAGATGCCTAGCGCGGCAAGCAGCAGAAAATACAACCAAAGCAAAAGCTGCCATTAGGTGACCTAACGATGGGAGTTTTACTTTTAATTTTGACATGCTAATACATGAAACAACAACAACAATGGAGGGTTAACGATGAAGTTTCAGCCAAACATATAACAAAACTTATTCCATAGCATTAATGTAAGGATGTGAGCATTGACGTGATGTCGCCCGGTGGAAGTGAGGGGGACCAAGCGGGCAGGACTTAATCAACAGCTTCATTGTCATAGACAGGGACCAAATCCACAAAAGATAGTAATTTAAATCCAAATTTACAAATTATTTTAATCCAAAAGATAAATCAGACATTCATAAATATCTGAATTCACAGTCCAAATGATCGTTGATTAGGATGGACGACTAATATTCAAGTTTCCACAGAAAACAGAGCCGCAACCCTCGCTTCTGTTCCAACTGCCCAGCAGGGAAAGCACCAGGAAACGCAAGTAGAAATGAAGCAAAGGCGGCCATTAGATGACCAAACAATGGCGGTTTTGGCACGCTACAAATTTGGGTAGGGAAGAAGAAGAAGAAGAAGCACAATGGGGAATTTACAATGAAGTTTCTAACTAAATTCAGCCAAACATGTAACAGAACTTCCGTGTAAGACTGAGAAGAAGCATGGATGGGGTCAGAAAAGACTTTAACGAGATCCTACAACATAGTTTAGCGTTAGTTGCATGCCCGTTCTAGACTCATCCTTCTCCCTTTAGAAATTTGGGATCAGATGATAAATATTCGGATTCACATAAATAATAAGGATTCGGATAATAGATTTTCAAGGATATCTCTGCGTCTGCAAAGATAAAGATTTTAGCATCTAAATCTACATTTCAAATTGTCATTCCTAGAACCGAGGACTGATATTCAAGTCCCCCCCCCCCCAAAAAAAAAAACAGAGCTTCAACCCTCATTTCCGTGTCTAGCACTGAAAGCACCAGGAAATGTAACAAAATGAGGTCCAAGAATGGAGCCCCTGGCTGAAGTCGCCAGGACTTTTCCAAATTGAATACCACTAATTTGGATGGAATATCATCCTATCAAAAAAATTGAAAAATCAAGGTTCGACTCATTCAACAGCATCATTATCATTCAATAGCAACATATATGTCACATTACAGTCAAATTCTTATAAACAAGCTTATGTCGTTTCGGTTTAATCATAAAATTAAAGTTTTCAAAATTTCAATTTACAAATCTCATCATATATTTGTAAATATTACAACATATATGCTGAAGGCTAAGAATAATCAGCTTATATTTGCACCACATATTGATCTAACTAAGAATGGGAACATATGGAAAATTAGCTTAAAATAGTTCCATCATGCTCCAAGCTAACCAATTATGAAGAACCAGCTTTCATGTTTACTCCATCCATTCTTGGTGAGTAGTCGTTGGGTAGTTAGGATTTATTAGCCATTACTACATTCATTATACCGTGATATGGTTTGTCTTATATGTTGGTCGTATGATTGCCTATTTTGATTATGAGGACACACTAAGCTCTATAGCTCATGCTTTTATTTTTTTTCCCTCTCAGATTGCAGTGGACGTTAGGCTTGGTTGGTACTGGAGGATCGACGAACTCTATCACGTTTTGTTATAATACGTTCGTACTGACTATTGTTCGTCATATTTTATTAAAGTGGTATGGATAACTATAACTTGGGTTTTTTTTTTTATGTAAACGGACTTTGGACGTTGTATTTTAAAACTTGATTTTAACTTTGTGATTTGGGATGTCATGGATTTTAACTAAGTTATGAAATGCATGCTATGTTTTATTTTATCGACCTTATCTATTTTAAATTATTCTTGCATCTTTTTGGATAACAAAATTGACCATTGTAATTAAAGTAATGAAATTTTTAAATATAATTTTGTATGTCTTCTAATTAGTAGAATGTGGCCTCCTTCACTCGGTTGTTTCGTCTTAACCGAGTAAAGAGTGTCACATTATCACTAATATAATAATGATGAAATTATTATGATGACAGATGACGATTTAAAAATTTTATCATTATGCATTTTAATATCTAAATTTAATATTTTTAGTGACCATTTTCACTGTCATTAAAAAGTACTTTTCCTTGTAGCGCAGGCTCCTAATCCTTTCCATCCCAATCATACACCAGGATTTTATTACATTTATTAATATTATATTTCAACATACATATTTTATTAATATATAGAACTGAAAGGAAAGGAGTTGCAATTCTCCATGTCCAGGCCCGCATCAACCACTCTCATCGAACCATTTTCATAAAAGATTTCTTGGACTGAGAATTTCCCTCAGATTCCAAGGATGGAGCCAGGTGGATGCAGCCAGGAAGAAGTGACCAAGGGGGAGCAGCACTTTTCCACATTTAGTAACAATAATTTATTTGACTTGTAATCCAAAAAATAAACAGTAATGGTTCAGACTCATTCAACGGCATCATTATGATTCAATATTCTAACATATACGCCACATTAGAGTAAAATTCTTCTCAGATATCATTCCATAAATTGTAAATACAAGTACATACATATAAAAGGAAAAATAATACAAAGCTACAACGGTGAGAATGAAAAAGAAATGTTTCCAACCTCAGACCACATTTGAACTGATTAAAGTAATGGCATCCACTGATGCACTTGGCTCATCAGTGGAGCTCTCACAAGCATGAACCTCCGATGATGTGTCCAGAGGAAGTTGATGGAATGGCTTTGGAGGCATTTCAAGCAGCTCAACATCAGATTCAAGCATCTTCAAAACCTTAGATTCAAGCATCTTCAAAACCTTACTCATTGAAGGACGATCCGCAGACTGTAATTGCATACACCAAAAAGCTGTTATTACCATCTTTCTCACCATTGTTTTTCATCATCGGAAACATCTCCAAATTTCATGTTCTCCCCTTGATCCAATCGGTCATAAATCTAAGATGGAAAATAGATTCGACTGGTACGGTCAGCAAATGCATTCACATTCTTTCTCCTCTCCACCTTTCCATCAGTAACATCCCAAAACTATAAACATCGGACGAGATGTCTCCAAGGTTTTTGTAAACCAATTCGGGAGCAATATATTCTATTGTTCCTCGTGCTGCAGTGAGAGATACAATGCTATCATCTACTGAATACAATTTAGCAAGACCAAAGTTTGAAACTTTTGGATTAAAATTCTCGTCTAGAAGAATATTGTGTGGCTTGATATCAAAATGAAGAATTTGCATGTCATTGTGAGAAAGGGGCCATGGTGGCTGAAGATGCAATGAATAATGGTGGTTTGTGTATGATCGGTGATTGGGGATTTGTTGTTTGAAGAAGATAAATAGAATATTTTTTCAAAGAGAACAATGTGTTTCCCTGTATTTTCTTATTATTCTTAATTATCTAATGTATACAGACTAAGCCTTTAAATAGGATGATATAGAGTTTTAATATACTAAAACTATACTTTTATCTTTAATTTAAATAATACTTATTTCTAATTTAAATAAGACTTCTAATAAATCTAAACTACTGATTAGGAATAAACTCTAATTACACATTAAATAAAAACTCTAACATTCCTCATCAACTTACACTCCCCTCAAACTCTAACACTTCTCGAATAACTTACACTCCCCTTCAAGCCGGTGAGCAAACGTATTAGAGCACCAGCTTGGATCTTAGATGTGATGCCCTACTCATATTTCTTCTGTTGTTTCTTAGAGAAAAATGCTCTCTCTTCTCGGGAGTCTTTGATTTGAAGAGTGAGGACAAAACCATGATGTTCTTGCGCAACAATTGTTGATGTCATTCAACTTATGGTACGCTTAAGATGGTTAATGCATCAGTTGGAATATAAGATTGCTCCACAGATGCTCCAGCATGCAGTTCCTAACTAAAAGGTCTACTCCACATGATGCTTTAACATGCAGTTCCTGACTGAAAAGTCTGATGCGAATAATGTAGGAAGTGATCACAGGAATCTACACTCCCCATCAAGCTGGTAGTTACACAAACTAGAGTTCCAGCTTGGATCTTTGAAGTAAAATCCCTTAAAAAAATATTATCTACTTTTCAAGGTTAAACTAGAACATCTTCTCCTATCTTTTAGGATGGATGGCTAAGATAGAACCAAATACTTCTCCTATCTTTTAGGATGGATGGCTAATATAGAACCAAATAGTTTTTAAGGCTAAACTATAACCTTTTCATCTATCTTTTTGATTGGTTAAGATAGAACCAAATAGTTTTTAAGGCTAAACTATAACCTTTTCATATATCTTTTTGATTGGCTAAGATAGAACCATTAAATATAGAACAAAATAGCAAAATTAAATGAGTAGAAATTTCACCAGAGATGTAAGATTCCAACGAGAGAGAAGCCGAGGAACGAGTGTGGCCTAATGATAGCAGCGAAAAAAAACGATGTACATCTGAAAAATCAAATCGTCGTCGATCTGTTTTAGATTAGAGATGGCAGCAGTGGTGACGTGATCAAGACCGTTGTTGGCTCATGATACCATGTGAGAAAGGGGCCATGATGGCCGGAGAAGATGAACGCCGGTGAACAATGAACAATAAAATATGAAAAGCTACAATTTAACGATAGAACAAAAATAATATTTTCAACAGAGAACAATGTGTTTCTCTGTATTTTCTCTTATTTTTCTTAATCAAATGTGTATGAGATAAGCCTTTAAATAGGATGATATAGAGTTTTAATATAACTAAAACTATACTTTTATCTTTAATTTAAATAATACTTATTTCTAATTTAAATAAGACTTCCAATAAATCTAAACCACTGATTAAGAATAAACTCTAATTACACATTAAATAAAAACTCTAACATTCCTCATCAACTTACACTCCCCTCAAGCTCTAACATTTCTCGAATAACTTACAGTCACACCCTCGATGCAAGTAATCAATTTCTCGAGCCACCCCAAGCACGATATCAGACATCTTTTTCCAATCCAAAGTGTTTTTATTTTCTTTTGTAAATATGATCTTATCCAAAGATCCATTTGACATGAAGTCATATTCAAGAGCTTACCTTGATCCCTCCTCACAAAATCCAACAAGTTTTGCCACATTAGCATGGTGAGTTCTCCCGATAGAAGCAACTTCATTTATGAAATCTTGGCCATTACCCTTTGACTTTCCCAACAATTTTATTGCCACATGATATCGACTTAGAAGCTTTCCTTTATAGACCGAACCAAAACCTCCTTCACCCAAATTTTCTTTAAAATTTTGAGTCATTTTTCTATTTTCTTTGAAAGAGTATCTAATCGGTGCTAGATTGTTGCTTTGAAGGAACTCTTCAATCCTATCATCCACGGATAAGAGTCTTCTTCTCTATTTGTAGATTACAAACATCAACAAACAAAGCATCCCAAGCAAAGCCCTCAGTATGATGAGTTCAGCTTTCAAGAAAAAAAAAACGTATCGAAGAAGAACGGTAGTTTGTGAGATCAACAAAACAAAGTAAAAGGAATAGTGTATGCAGTTAATTTACTTTGATGCTCCCTTAAAACACATATTTTCACTAATTTATAAATTTAAACTTTAAAACCAAAATAAATTTCTTTTAAACTTTTATAAAAATAAGCATGAATTGTGTTTTCTAGTATTATATTTGGTACGATGAGAGTGTAAATTATTTAATTCCACTAGCGGGTTAAGGTATTTCATATATCCTTAAATTACATTTATTAACATAGAAAAAAATATGACAATGATTTAACTCTGGCTGTAGAGTTAAAATTTACTCTACTCTCACCGTTGGGTAATATATAAAATTAAGGCCACAAGTATACTTGTTATTCCAACACTGTAATGGGTAAAAATACAAAAAAAAAAGATATATCAATATTAGTAAGGATTAAAAAGGCAAAGTATGAGTCAAAACAAATAAAATCCGGAAAACATACCGTACTCAGAATCATCATAGTAGTTCATGTAGAGAAAATAGAAGTAAAACAAAATGCAACCCAAGTAGCTTGCCAAGCCATATCCCAAATGGTACAACCTGCAGTTTACATATAAATAAGCCGAGCTACTGTAGTTGGGACTTGGGAGCAGCGAGAAACAAAAGAGTAGACTTAATGCTACAAATTTCTAAAAACTAGATTATTCTTATTGTATTTTATACTTAAAGTTACAACTTTTTTTTTGTACAGTCGATGCTTTTATAGTTTTCTTTTGCTACATGGTTATTGTAGAGATGGTATGTGAGCCACCGGAAACATGTAATAAATATTGCATTTAACATATGCACAAATTTACAAAATATGCTAGAACTACATGACCAATGATTTGTAAACACAAGAATTTATCTATGTAAACAGGTAATAAATATTGTGTAGTTGGCAGTGGCGGAGCCACATATGTTTTAGGGGTCAATTTATCCCATTTTATTTGTTGTAATATGAGATTTTCAAAGAGTTAAATGGAATTTTTAATAAGTTAGTATAAAATTTTTCATGAAAATATTAGAATTGACCTCACTTGATTTGTTTGGGTATGAGGTCAACCTAATTTATATTGGTGATATGAGAATTCTCGAACCTCAAAGTCTACTCTGACCACACTACATGAAAATCCCGACTCCTCTACTGGTAGTTAGGATCTTATGTAAAAGAAATTAATTGATATTGCACCTGAACGCATTATGTAAACAAACGGGACCAATAATTTTAATATCCTCTATCAGTTAATTTTACCAAACACTTTTATATAATTAACTAATGCAATCCGCTAGTTAAAATCATTTAATGCTATCAACTAATATAATCCGTTATCAGCTATTCGTTATTTGCCAAACAAGACAAATAATTCTAATATCCGAATCTGTGATCGAAATGGACATTCCCAGAATGAAGGACTGGCATTCAAGTTTCAAAAAATAATAGCCTCACAATCCTCGTTTCGGGCCTAGCAATGTAAGCACCAAGAAATGCAAGCAAAGGGGGACCAAGAATGGAGACATAGTGTGGTGAAGTCGCCAGAACTTCTGATTTCACAGGTAAACACTCATTTGCTGGTCGAACACTAATTATTCAATCCTCATTGACTTCTTGTTATAATGCCATGATTGTTCTTCTTTTGATTTGTTTTGAATTTCATTGATTTTGTTGTTTGGGTGCAGAGATTCAAAAAAGAAAAAGAGAGAAATAGGAGGAACCCAGAGTGGGATATACGTCCTTCAATCAATCAAGGTCCGATAAAAGTGAGCAGCAATACCGAAAATCATGACGATCCGCCAGCTCAAGTCGAAGGTAACGAGAACTCTTCATCATGCTTTTAGGGTTTGGTTTATTGTTTTTTCTTTTTTTTTAATTGCCAGTTTAATTAGGGTTCTTTTATTATTATGGCTTTCTGTTTGATTCATGTGTTATTGTTTCTTTTTTTGTTGGTTGATCCTGATATAGTAGTTTTAAGAAGTCTAACAATGCACAAGGAGGGCAATCTGGGGTGAATTCTCCGGCTGTAAATTCTACCGAGTCTAGTAATGCTTCTGCCACCCGTAACATACATGCACAGCACCACTTGAAAGGTATGGTTCAAAATTCTTAAGCTGGTTTCCCTTTTTAGATTCGTAACTGAATAAAATATGATTATCTTGATGTTATTCATATTCACGTTCATTTTGCTGATAGGGGCATCTGATACGCCGGTTGCAAGCAAATTCTTAAATTTGCATAGAAAGGGGGAAGAGGGAACGGGTATTTTAATAAATTAATGGATATTTTATTATATTTATTTTATTTTAAAATTTAAAAATAAATAAAGAAAAATATCGTGGCATGTTCTATTTTTTTGGATAAATAATTTGTTTTTATTTCATCCAAAGAACTTTAAAAAAAATCATACAAAGAATAACAACCAAAACCTATAGCTTATACATCAAAAACCTCAAAAAGGAACTTAAGGCAGATTCCAGTCAACAAGCAAAGAAGAGAAAGAATGTACAAGCAGCCTTTCAAACGCATACAAACATCAGATTTAATCTTTAGCATAACAGTTGAAAAACTCTTCAACCCTTTTCCATGTAAACTGTTATTTCAGCTATTTTTTAAAACTACGATACTTATTTTAGATTTGTCCCCAAACTTTTAAATATTTTAATTTTATCCTTAAATTATCGTTTAAACCATATTATATTATTACATAATATACATCAATGTTTACATGAAAATTATTAATTTTTAAATCTTCGGCTATGCCGGCGTTTCTCCGATGGTTGCCTGGTGTTTTGCTTCTTTTAAACAGATGAAGAAGTGAGCAACCAATGTATTCAAACAGCGCGAACTAGGCATCTTTTTCTTTCGTTTGATTGGTTCGTAAAGCTCTCCTTTCCCGACCGGGGGTTTGATATCACCCCACACCATTGGGGGGGTGAGAAAGCCTGATTTTATTTAGTCAAAGATGCCTTATCATGGACTGGACTACAAGGAAAATAACAAACGAAATCAAAGTAGATTTTATTCATTCTAGCAATGGAAGTACATCCAATGGGAAACTCACACACACATAGACCAACCAAACAACTAAACACAACATTACAACAAAGTAAACAAACTACATATTAAGTTAAAAGAAAGAGAAAAGCAAAAAAAAAAAAAACAAAGGACTTCTTAGTTGTTTCCCCCTGGTCTTCCGCGGATGATGGAGGCCGCCCTGTTAAGCAACAATTCGCGCTCTCAGATGAGAATCCTCCTGCGCTCTGCCAGCGCACGAAAACGTTTAAAAGTTTAAAATTCAATTTAGAATGAGTGTCATAATTTGAGAACCAATTTATTATCTTGAAAATAAAATAAAAAGTTAATATGATTTGCCCCATCCAATACCTCATCTAACTCATAACCTACATAGTAAGCATGCAAAGACTCCGAAGTTAGATTAAATAAGTTTAAAAAAAAATTATACTGAAAACTTAAGATTCCAAACATTCAATTTGGTCAATCTTAGATACTATTACGTGGAGTATTATAAAAGGTAAAATAATATAAAGCTGCAAAGATGAGATTGAGAATGAAAAGGAAATGTTTCCAACCTTATAGCACATTTGAACTGCCTGTAGTAATGGTATCCAGCGATGCACTTGGCTCATCATTACAGCTCTCACAACCATGAATCTCCGATGATGTGTCCAGAGGAAGTTGATAAAATGGCTTACGAGGCATTTCAAGCACCTCAACATCAGATTCAAGCATCTTCAAGACCTTACTCATCGAAGGACGATCTACAGGCTGCAATTGTATACACCAAAAAGATGTGGTTAACATCTTCCTCACCATTGCTTTTTCATCTTCAAAAACATCTCCGAGTTCCATGTCCTCCCCTTGATCCAGTCGGTCATAAATCCAAGATGGGAAATAGATTTGACTGGTGTGCTCAGCAAATGAATTCACATTCTTTCTCTTTCCCACCATCTCCATTAATAACATCCCGAAACTATAAACATCGGCTTTGTATGAGATACCTCCGAGGTTTTTGTAAATTAATTCGGGAGCAATATATCCTATTGTTCCGCGTGCTGCAGTGAGAGAAACTATACTATCATCTGTTGAATACAATTTAGCAAGACCAAAATCTGAAACTTTTGGATTAAAATTCTCGTCTAGAAGGATATTGTGTGGCTTAATATCAAAATGTAGAATTTGCATGTCACACCCTGGGTGCAAGTAGTCAATTCCTCGAGCCACTCCAAGCACGATATCAAATATCTTTTTCCAACCCAAAGCGTTCTTATTTTCTTCTGTGAATATCATCTTATCCAAAGATCCATTGGCCATGAAGTCATATACAAGAGCTTGCCTTGATCCCTCCACACAAAATCCAATAAGTTTTGCCACATTAGCATGATGAATTCTTCCAATAGAGGCAACTTCATTTATGAAATCTTGGCCATTACCCTTTGATTTGCCAAGCAATTTTACTGCCACTTGATACCCACTACGAAGCTTTCCTTTAAACACGGTGCCGTAGCCTCCTTCACCTAACTTTTCTTTAAAATTTGTTGTCATCCTTTTGATTTCTTTAAAAGAATATCTAATTGGTGAAAGATTGTGATTTTCAAGAAACTCTTCAATCTTATCATCCGCAGATAAGTGTCTTCTTCTCCATTTGTAGATAACAAGTAGAAGCAGACAAAGTATCCCAAGCAAGGTCCTCAGCACGATGACTCCTGTTTTTTTATATATATATATATAAAAACAAAAACATATCCCAGTAAATGTCTTGCTAAGATAACTCCTTTTAAAGAAAGGTAAAATTGAATGCATTAGTAAAATCTGATCAATATAAATTTAACTGTTATGTGCAACATATAGCAGAATTAAAGCTAATTACCTGTTACTGTAACACACAAAACACTGGTACCTGCAGAATAATACCATTAAAAGCAAAATATGATTATTTCAATGGGAGGAATCAAAAGTGAAAATCGATGAATAATGATGAAATCTGCAAATGAAACATACTGCGAGGTGCATATTTCGTATTTTGGAATACATGGGGGCCATTGAACAAGAAATGCACGAAGCTATCCGCGTAGTTTTGCAAGGCATATTGCAAGTCCCAGTATCGCAAGTCCAAGGATTGTAACCTGAATTACATTTAAATAATTGATATCAAGAGATACTCAAATGAAGCTTTTTATGAAAAATATTTATCCGAGTGACAAAAATGGATGTTTTGATATGCTACAAGGAAGGACTTTAATCTTTTCCTTGCTAATATATAATCATTAGAGAGTAAATTACTAAAACAAACTCTACAAAATAGACAATATTGGAGTGACATATAATTCACACAAAAAACGTATTCAATGGTAAAAGCAGCAAAGGGATAGAATTTTAACAGAAAAGAAAGAAGTGTCAAAAAAACAAAACAAAAGGAAGAGGCAGTTACACTTCACGGAATGTAAGTTTGTTGCTGCAATCCTCGTCGTAGTTGTAGTACCAGTCAATCAAAACACCCTCCGATAGCTTCTTGTAGATATCCAACGTAGACATGGCTGAGATATTATAAACCGAAATTGGAACGTACGCTTCCACGGTGCAAGATGGACTGAAATCAGATTTCAAGGTTCCCCAATCTAAAAAGTAGAAATAGGAAGATGCGTTAGAGTTGATGCTACAACGAGAGGCTTCAATATACTTAGCTGATTTTATAGGTCTCGTGCAATTCACAACATACATAATGCTACCCTCCCCTTTCTCTTCATCATCCAAATAAACATCATAAGTATAAGGATAATAATAATAAAAAGGCAAATTAATCGAATACAATTTTTTACAATAAGAATGACGATGATATAAGTATACGGAAGTGAGAGGAATGGAGCTGCAATCATCCATGTTGAGGCCCTCATCAACCACTCGCATTGTCTGATTTCATAAAAGATTTCTTGGACTGAAAATTTCCCCTCTCTCAAAACCAAAGTGGCACGGTTATTTTCCTCACACTCAAGTTCAAGCTTATGGTCGCCACAGTGAGGAGGTTGGTTTTTTAATCGGAGTGGATGACTTATATTCAAGTTACCACACAAAACAGAGCCACAATCCTGGTTTAGATGCCTAACCAGGCAAGCACCGAGAAATACAAGTACAACCAAAGCAAAAGCTGCCATTAGGTGACCTAACGATGGGAGTTTTGCTTGTAATTTTGACATGCTAATACATGAAACAACAACAACAACAATGGAGGGTTAACGATGAAGTTTCAGCCAAACATATAACAAAACTTATTCCATAGCATTAATGTAAGGATGTGAGCATTGATGTGATGTCGCCCGGTGGAAGTGAGGGGGACCAAATGGACTGGACTTATTCAACAGCATCATTGTTATGCACAGGGACCAAATCCACAAAAGGTAGTAATTTAACATCCAAATTTACAAATTATTTTAATCCAAAAGATAAATCATACATTCATAAATATCTGAATTCACAGTCCAAATGATCGTTGATTAGGATGGGCGACTAATATTCAAGTTTCCACAGAAAACAGAGACACAACCCTCGTTTCTGTTCCTACTGCCCAGCAGGGACAAGTAGAAATGAAGCAAAGGCGGCCATCAGAAGACCAAACAATGGCGGTTTTGGCACGCTACAAATTCGGGTAGGGAAGAAGAAGAAAAAGAACAATGGGGAATTTACAATGAAGTTTCTAACTAAATTCCGCCAAACATATAACAAAACTTCCGTGGGCAACTGAGAAGAAGCATGAATGAGGGCAGAAAAGACTTTGACGAGATCCTACAACATTGTTTGGGCAACTGAGAATAGTTAACATTATCGACTAAATTCTAACATTATCAACATAGTTTGTGCAACGGTGTATAGTGGCGTGCGTCGCCCGTTCTAGACTCATTCTTCTTCCTTCAATAATTTGGGGTCAGATGATAAATATTCGAATTCGCATAAATAATAATGATTCAGATAATAGATTTTCAATTATATCTCTGCATCTGCAAAGATAAAAAATTTAACATCTAAATCTACATTTCAAATTCTCATTCCTAGAACTGAGGATTGATATTCAAGTCCCCCCCAAAAAAAAAAAAAAACAGAGCTACAATCCTCATTTCCGTGCCTAGCAAGGCAAGCACCAAGAAATGCAAGTATAAATAGAGCGAAGGGGGACCAAGAATGGAGACAGTCGCCAGGACTTTTCCAAATTGAATACTACTAATTTTTGGATTGGAATATCATCCTATCTAAAAATTGAAAAATCAAGGTTCGACTCATTCAACAGCATCATTATCATTCAATAGCAACATATATGTCACATTACAGTGAAGTTCTTCTAAGCTTTGGTTTAATCATAAAATTAAAATTTTCAAAATTTCAATTCACAAATCTCATCATATATTTGTAAATATTACAACATATATGCTGAAGGCTAAGAATAATCAGCTTATATTTGCACCACATATTGAGCTAACTAAGAATGGGAACATATGGAAGATTAGCTTAAAATAGTTCCATTATGCTCCAAGCTAATAAATTATGAAGAACCGGCTTTAATGTTTACTCCATCCATCATTTAATCTCCTATAGAAAAAATGTGTTAACTCTTCTTGGGGCCTCTACAAAACACTATCAGCGAACCGCATGGTTTGTATAATCCATATTTCATCCGGTTTCCTCGAGAATTTCACCATCCAAAACCATTTTGTTCAAAGCAACATAACCATCATCCTTCATGAGTTCAGTCAGTCCATCCAGCGCTTGGTAAATCTCCGGTGCATAAGGATTTGATGTGTCCCCCACGACGAATGGGGTAAATACAGATCCGACATCCACCCAAGCACAACCGGGAGACTTCGTTACTCCTGAATCCCTCATCAGTGTCCTGACTTTTACTAGTTTGTTCCAACAACCTGCAGCAGCATACATGTTAGCAATCAACACATAGTACCCTGAATTCTCAGGTCTAAGCTCCAAGAGTTTCTCGGCCGCCCATTCCCCTATATCTGTGTTTCCATGGATCCTACAGGCTCCCAAGAGAGTGGCCCACATGGCAGAAGTTGGCTTATATGGCATCCGTGTGATGATTTCCTTTGCTTTATTCAACAATCCAGCCCTTCCATAGAGGTCAACCATACAAGAAAAGTGCTCCAAACGAGGAACTAAACCATAAAAACTTTGCATCCTTTTAAACCAAAGTTGGCCTTCCATTACTAGACCACAATGACTGCAAGCTGATAGGACAGCCACCATCGTTATATGATCCGGTTTGATCTGGAGGTTAACCATCTCTTCAAATAGCTTTATAGCAGTATGTCCCTCTCCCTGCATCCCATATCCGGCGATCAAAGAAGTATAGGTGACTTCATCCCTCTTTTGCATTAAATTGAATACACGCTTAGCTGCAAGGAGTTTTCCCGACCTTGCATACATAGCGACAAGGGCATTCCACAACAATAAATAATTCTCAAAATATTTGCGTCGGGTAATGTAGCAGTGAAATTCTTTGCCATGTTGCAGATTTGCCACTCTAGCACAAAGAGGCAGGATGCTGGCAATCGTAACATAATTGGGTTCAACCCCAGAAAGCAACATCTCCTGAAATAGGACAGATGCTTCTTCAGACTTATCCAAGTGAGTGTAACTGGAAAGCATTGAGTTCCAAGTAATTATACTCCTTTCTTCCATTGACCGAAACAAAATATCGGCATGCCTTAGGTCTTTGCACCTAGAATACATTGTAATCAATGTGTTTCTAACATTCTCAAACTTATCACAACAACTCCGAATTGCAGAACCATGAATCTCTTTCCCCAATTTCAAGGCTCCAATATGTGAACAGGCCCCTAACCCAATGATCATTGCCACTGGATCCAAATGAAACCCACTACTTCTCATCTGAGAAATCAACTCTAGTGAATGCTTAAAATTCCCAGTCCGCAAGCATCCTCCTGCTATAGTGTTCCAAGTTATAAAATCCAGCTTGACACCTACAGTGCGCATGCAATCAAAGAGCTCAAATGCTTCTCCCCACATGCCCTTGGAGGCATAACAACTGATCATCGTATTCCAAGAGACATCATCCCTCTCCACCATTTTGTTAAATAAATCACGAGCAACATCCAGTCGTCCAAATTTTCCATACATGGAAATCAAAGCGTTATGCACGTACAGGTTCCATCCATGACAACTAGCGCTAATCGACCTATGAACCATCCTCCCAAAATCAATATCCAATTCCTCACCACAAGCCTTCAAAACAGACGGGTAGGTGAAATTATCAGGTATAACCCCCTTATTCACCATTTTTGTATAGGCAGAAAGTGCTTCCTTATAAAGCTCGTTCCTAACAAAGGAAGTTATAAGCAAATTCCAGGGTAATGGGTGCAAGAACTTACAATTCTCTGTAACAATCCGAGCATCATCCAAAAGATTAAATTTAGAGTAAAGCGTGACAAGCTTGGGAACAAGAGGAGGGTGTTGTTCCAAACCCAGCGAGATGATTTGGGCATGAAGCTGTTTTCCTGGCAGAAGCAATTTAAGGTCGGTGCACAACACGAGAAGACAAGAGATGGGGTGTAAGATAACATCATAAGCAGCAGTGGAAGTGACATGGATCCGAATTAGAGAATATGATTTAAATGCCTTCAGTATATGTCCTTGGGTTACAAGTTCCTTGAAAGATGCAACAAGGTTTTCTATCATAGATGCATCATCAGTTGTGAAAGTTTCCACCTCGTTCTTTTCACAATCAAATGATTCAGGCGGTTGATCAGATTGAAAATCTACAGAACTGACACTCTGTTTCCACCCTTTAGGAATGAACTTCTGGATTCGGGATATAGACAGGCCTTGCAACACTAAACGAGATGATGAAGATGGCATACACTACATAAGCACGTACTATGAGTCTTCTTACAAGGATAAATGAGAACTGGCCACATGACTTTACCGCCAACTGCCACATGACTTCACCGACATCTGCCACTCGTAGCTTGGAAAAATTAATCAAAAAGAGACAACCTTGGGAACTGAAAATTAGAATCAAAACTGCAAACATTCTAACAAAGATGCTTCATTTCACCTGAAAATGAGAAAATCAATGTAGGCGAAAAAAGGCCTTAAATTTAAGCATACTCATGTTCCATGATCATATCGGACTAATCAAACCGGTTTAGAAAGGATATGATAACAACAGGTAATTGGTAGAACAAGTTCAATTTCCAAAACCAAAAACCCATACTTTAATTGGTAGAAAGACATTGTTGCAGGTCAAATATACATATACATACCACCGCAGTATCAAACATCAAAAGCACCATCACAATTCACAACAAGAATGGCAAACAACAAGCAATAAACCAACAATGTTCATAATATGTGCAGCTAAAAAGGAGATTAACTGTAGGATTAAGCTAGCCCATTTTACTAAAGTTCATTTTTTTACACTAGAAATCATTTTCAACAAAAAAGAAAAAGGAGAAAATCCCCATTTTTAAACACTCAGAGAATTCATATTTTAGAAGAACAAAAACAGAGAAGAAAAGAACTCCAATAATTATTCAAACCCAGAGTTCGAAATTTATATCCATTTTTCAACTCGAAAAAGCTCTTATATGAAGAAAGAAAAGAGAGAGACAGAAGGGTGGGACTAACCTGAAGCGGCGGACGCCGGTGAAAGGCTAGCGTGAGACAGGGAAAGAAGATACCAGTAGGGGAATTAATGTAAGAGAAATTTTCAAACGTGGTGGCTTTCGTAGATTGAAAAGAAATGATTTTTAGCCCAAAAGGATGTTATGGGCCGGCTTCAACCCAAAATTAGCATAAGCCCAGCCTAAAGAACAAAGATTAGGTAAAGGTCAAATTCTTTTATTAGCCCATTACTATGTGTATTATTTACAAAAATTGAATAATTAATAACTAAACTTCACGCGATAATTTTTAGTCATTTACAAGTCTTAGTTTAGGCAAAAAGAATAAATAAATAAATATTACTCATTTAAATATATATTATTTTTTGGGTTTAAAGCCTGCCTATTTCTACTATAAATTAAAATTAAACATAAACTCATCATAAATTCTAAACACTAACATTAAATTATAAACCCTACAATCCAAACCCCTAAACTCTAAATCCTAAACTAACCCCCTAAAACTAAAAGGTTTGTGTAAACTAAAACTGTATATTAAAGTTTTTCTCTTATTTTTTACTTCCAATTTTACACGTCTTTCTAATTTCAAGTTTAGATTTTATTTATTCATTTTTATATTATGACAAATTATTTTAAAAATATAATAATTAAACTTTTGCTTGGGTTAATATCAATGTAACTAGACGTAACAGAAGAGTTTAAATTTCCTTACAAGCTGATTACACTAATGTAACCAGATTTAAGGGCAATAAACACTGGCCAGCTCTTAGAGTGGTAATTATTTATTTGGTTTAATTAATTAGGGTTTAGGGTTTTATTAGGTAGCCAGGAATCTAGAGTTGTGCCGTAAAGCTTTATAATACAAATGCATAATATAAAAGCTTTATTTTTAATTTAGCCTCTAAAGTATATTTGTTTTCTTACTTTGAACCGTAAATTATTTTTTAAAGTTTATTCTATAAATTTATAGTTTTTCGTCTTCTTTTTCTCTCAAAGTTATCAATGTCCATAATAACATGCTACATGTTAAGTATTTATTGACTTTTTTATGTTAGACTAAACTGAAATGAAAATAATAATTTATGAGTAAATTGAAAATATATTTTAAGGTGTAAATTGAGAAAACAATTATAATTCAAAGGTTAAATTAAAATTTATGTCTAATATAAAATTAACATGAATTCATTTTTTAATCAAAATTCACATTAAATATCTCACATAAGATGTTAACAAAATCTCAAATTATCATACTTTACCATAGATTCGCTAACAAAGCTTTAATATGACATTGATGGTTTGGAAACATTAGAAATGCAACATCGTTAAATATTTGATAGAATTTTTTTTTTTTGTGGTTTTATTTAATTTGACATGAATAATTCCTGTTTAAACTGTTAAATGGATAGATGGGAGCATTTGTAACTGAGATTAAAACAAATAAATAAAAATCATTGTTCAATTATGAATACTCATTGTTTTCATTTTATAATTACCGGTATCCAACTTTATTGGTTGATTAATCCATATCGGGTATTGTAGAGGTTCATTATAGGAGCGATTTTTTAAACCCAATTTACTCTGTTTATAATGTTAGAATTCGAACATCTGACATTGTTTAAGAGATCTAGTGTCTCATCTCACTAGAACAACTGATTGTTGGTAGAATATCCATCGTTTTTAAATATGGTTTTAGTGTTTATTTATTTTTCGTTTGTATCTTTCATTTAATTTCTTATTTAATTTTATAAATTATGATTTATGTTGTTAGTACTTCTGTTTAGAACATTGGAGAGAATAACAAAGTGTCTGTTTGGTTTTAGAGAATGAAGCTCGTTTTTATTTTTATTTTTGAAAAATAAAAAACAATAAAGAAAACGTGCTTGGTGGTAAAATTAAAAAATAATTTTTAGAAAATAAAAACAAAAATAAGTAAAAATTTAAAAACATACAAAAGATGTTTTCATTGTTTTCATTGAAAATGTTTTGGAAGCATGGAAAATATGAAAACATGGAATTTTTAATTTTAACTTCATTTTAACTCGGGTTCAAATCCTTCTAATGCTATTTTTTAAAATTTTGGTTTATTTAATCATATTTTATTTATTCATTTATTATTATTATTATTATTATTATTATTATTATATTTTCTAAATATATTTTATTTTATTTATTTAATAATTATTTTTTCATTTTTATTTTGAAAAGCTAGATACTAAATACATTTTCATTATTTCATTTTTATTAACTAAGCATATTTTTTAATTTTTAAAAAACTAAAAATAAAAATTATTTTCTAAAAATAAAAAAAAATATTTTATGAAACCAAACGGACCCTAAGTTATTGCATTCGGTTTTTAAGAAAATTAAAAACAAGTTTTCATTTTTATTGACTAAGCTTATTCTTTAATCGTTTTAGTTTATTCTTTAATATTAGTTCGGAATTTATTCAATTTTAGTCAATGTGGACCTGGGGGTATTTATCGTTAATAAAACCCCCTTTAATTCATGTACTTATAGAAAAGAAAATTAAAGGATATTTCGATCTTACTCATTTTATATTATTTTCTAAGAAATTGTGTCTCCACAATTTTTTTTTTATTTACTTAGATTAAATCAGATTTTAATTTTAGATAACATATTGAAAAAAAGAGTACACATAATTATCATTAATCAACATAATTCTTAGTATACGGGTCTCTAATACAATCATGCACTAAATTGTGTCGAAAATTCACATTCAAGACTTCAAGAATAAAACTCAGATAAATCATAAGATTAATCTTAAAAATCCGATTAAAACAAATGGTTATTGTATGGAGCTTATAAATATATCAATTTCTTATAATAATTTAAGGATGATTCTACAATAATCGCTATGTACCGTTATGTACCATTAATCATGTGTACCGCAATGTACCATTAATTATTTTAATGATTTTTGAAATTATAGGGACAAAAATGTTATTATCCCTTTTTTAGAATAAAATCTAAAAAATAATTTTTATATTACTTTTTAATTTTTTTTCTTTTTGGGTAAAGTAAATGATAACTGAACTTTGATAAATTAGTTAATTTAGTAACCGAACTTTCAATTGCTTCAATGTTACTAGTAAACTTTTAGTTTTGCCCCAAATTGGTCACTAACCCATTAACAACAGTTAAAAGGGTGACATGACAGTTAAAATATTTTGTATAATAACATATTTAGTCCTCCATATTTGCACATTCAAATAATTTAGTCCTAATTCAAAAAATAAATAAATTTAACCCTCATCATTTACACATTGTTTCAATTTTGCCCTATTTTAATTAAAAATAATTTAACCTAAGTCTTAAACCTTAAAATTGAAACCCTAAACCCTAAACTTAGAACAATAATATATAAACCTTAAAACTTTAAATTTCCCCTAAATCCCTAAATCATAAACCCCAAGCCCTAAACATTACAAGTTTAAACCTCGAAATCAAATGGTGAGGTGCTGTGAAAGATACTAGTTCAAGAGTAAGAAAATTACAGTGAAAATAGCTTATTTTCAGTGAGATAAAAGGTCACCTGGGTATTTGTGGTTTCCTTATTCAGAAAAGATATTTTCTCAAATTCTGATTTGATAAAACTTGGATGGCCCAGCGAAGTGGCAAGCATTGCCCAGGCTTCCATTGCACTTTCAGCAGTTGCAAAGAGTTCTTTCATTTCTTTGACCTTCTTAACAACATTTTGATTGATAACATCTGCAAAGTTCTTCCAGAAATTATTATCAAACTGCATATTACCAACTTCTACTACTGGTTCAATGTTCTGCTCATTAGCCGCGCCAAATTGAAATAATGTTATTCGGACAAATAAAAGAGATTGATCTATCTTCGAATGTTGCTACATACAACTCCCTAATTGATGGATATGGAAAGGTAGAATTATTGGATGAAGCTCTTTTCTTTTTTTTGAAAAGTTTAGGGTTTAAGAGTTTAAGGGTTTAGGATTGTGGGTTTAGGGTTAAATTATTTTTAATTAAAATAGGGCCAAATTGAAATAATGTGTAAATAATGTGGGTTAAATTTATTATTTTTTCAAATTAGTACTAAATTGTTTGAATGTGCAAACGTTGAGGATTAAATACGTAATTATACAAAATATTTTAACTGCATCGTCACCCTTTTAACGCCCGTTAACGGGTCAGAGACCAATTTGGAGCAAAACTAAAAGTTTAATGGTAACATTGAAGCAATTGAAAGTTTGATTACCAAATTGAATAATTTATTAAAGTTCAGTTACCATTTGTGTATTTTACCCTAAAAGGAAAAAATCTGAAAAAATAATATAAAAATTATTCTTTAAAATTTTATTCTAAAATGGGATAATAACACTTTTTGGTCATTAGAATTTAAAAACTAATTAAAACAGTTAATGGTACGTTACGATACAAATTAATAGTTGTACATTGCGATACATGTCATTTACTATAGAATTATTTATAATTTAATATAGTGTTTAAAATTTTCACCTTATTGTTTATTGTTTATGTTATTATATTTCCAGTAAAATGACAAAAGTAACTTCATTGAATTAATTAATAACCATTTCCAAGAGTTTACGGTCCATTGATTTTTCAAGTTTTCCCTCTATAAATAAATGGAATTCCAGCTTTCTTCTCTGCACAAGAAAAAGAAAAGTTATCGACTTCATCATATTCAGGGAAGGAAAAAAAAAAGAAACAATGGCTGAGGGAAAGAGTGGTATAATGATGATGATGATCATCATGGCAATGGCCATGGTTGCATCTGCAGCTCAAGGAACTGCTACGTTCTATACTCCACCTTATGTCCGTAAGCATCCATTTATAGTACCTAATGTATTTTTTTTTTCGTATTTTTCTCGGTCGAGGTTGTCTCTGACTCTGTCAAGAATCTTGGTGGATTCACAGAGTCAGAAGCGTCTCAGAGTACTAAAATAGACCGAGGACAATACGTGATGTGTGATGTTTTCGACTTTATAAACTCTTCAACGACTCTCAGCAGAGACGGAACATCAGCTATACGCAATAATTAAAACAGAATTATTCAATCTTTGTTTCGTTGACAGCTTCTTCATGCAATGGATTTCAAAATGATGGGGTTATGATCGCGGCCGCGAGCGACACTATATGGAACAACAGACAGGCATGCAATAAAAGATACCGTGTTAGGTGCACCGGAGCCACTAATGCCGGCGTGCCACAGCCTTGCCGGGGTGGCTCGGTCATCGTAAGAGTTGTGGATTACTGCCCAAAGGGGTGCCAAGGAACCATCGACCTTTCTCAGGAGGCTTTTGCCAAGATTGCTGCCAGTTGCTCCTTAAGTTTTTGATTATGTCTCTCTTGAAGTTTTAGTATCAGTTGCACCTGAAGAGTTCCTAAGAACTACAGAAACTAAAGAAGCTCATGGTGGTTGTCCACATGTTGCTGACTTGTCTTCTGGTTCTTCTGAACATGCTGCAAGTTCTGATTCTCATCAAGAAAATGTTCAAGTTAAGTCCCTAGAGCTGGCAAAATCAAAATAGAGTATAATCGGTAAGCCAAAGAAATTTTCAATCTCACAATCATATTCAAATGAGAAAAATTAATATTATGCTTTCGTTTTTGCTTTTTTTTTTTAATTTTATTTGCAGGGTTTAAGAAACACTTAAAGACTATGGAAGTGCAAGTGACAAGTGACAATCTGATGATAATGAAATCTAAATAAGCAGCCGTTAATTAATGTCAGTAACTTGCATGCTGAAATGTTGCTTACAATCTAAATAAGAATCCAGGAGGTATATTCTTCTGTGCTAACGCAGACTTATTTGGAAGGGCTAAATTCATGAAATTAAAAGTAATAGGATTAAATTTCAAAAGCCCGAAAACTACTTAGATTGGAAGCATAATTAGACCAGAAATTCACTTATTTGTACTACTTATAAAGTCCATGACTACTGAATTGATGTCACGAATTGACCGGCCAGCAAAATATTTGGAAAAAGACTAAAAATTATAAAAATTAAAAACAATAAATTTTATTATAAGATCATTCATGTTTTTCAATAATTTTACCTTTTTTAATAAAAAAAAAAAGAAATACATAGCTTACACTACCTTATTCAAAAAAATCTCAAAAGGAATGAATGGTTACATTAGAATATTGAAAATTATTCAAGTGCAAGTTTGATGTTAATTTTATATTTTGTATAATTTATTTTCTTTCTATGTTTCACATAATCTAATTCTTTTATAGTATGCATATTGATCTCCAATGACATTCACTTGATCATGACTTAATTTCTATTAGCATTCTGTTCTATGATGTGGGATTGTCTAGTTTCTATAAAATGTTTTTTAATAATATTATTGTCTTGCCTCCTCTCGTATTAATTTTATACATTCACAAAATTCAAAATTGGAGACCTCATTTTCTTATAGTACTATGTTTTTTGGAGCTTTTTTTTTCTTTTAAAATGGAACCAAAGTTAAGGCATTTTATAAGCATATATAATTCTCATGGGATAGCAAATAGTCCATATCTGCGTAGTATTACTAATTCTTTACCTAATCAAAGATTCTTAGTTTTAAGTTACGTATTGCAAAGGATTCTAACTTATTAGGGACTGAGCCATGATTTAAGATTAGAGGGTAAAATATAAATATTTAAAAAGGGGGCAAATTTATAAATAAACTAATTTTTTAAAATATTTAGATAGGAGGACAAAGGTGAAATTGTCTCCCCATATAGCTCCGTCCCTGTAACTTATCACTTATAGGACACAAGGAATGAGTTAGGATTGAACTATAGAGGGCAAGTTGATTAACTTTAAAATGAATAGGAACCTAAAAAGTAATTAAACTATAAAAATTAAGAGAGTCAATGTTCAATTTCATTGATTTTAAAATCGAAAAAATCTTAAAAATAATTAAACTGAAAAAATGTGAGGTCAAGGTTTAATTTAATTAATCTTAACGGATAGATACCTAAAAGAATACTAAACTATAAAATTTTAGGTGGGATAAGGACTTTATTACTATCAATATATGCATATAACTACTATTAGAATCAATCATTATAAAGCACAAACAAACAAACCGACAATTGGAACATATCCGAACCTAGACTGGAATAACTTTAGATTTCACACTAACGTTGTCCCTTCCGCTAGTGAGAGACAAGTCGAAGGGATATTGGTGCATAACAGCTCCCACGGTGAAGTGCTGGAATTTATATCAACATGCTAAGCTCCATGTACTTTGTTGTTCCATTTTCAGTTCAGTTTTGTTTAGTTATTGTTGTAGTGTGTAACTTGGTTTGATGTATAGATTTGATGTGGTTAATTTTGAGTAATATATTATGGTGCACTCTTTTCCTCATTCCGTTGTTTGAATTATTTATTAGAACGATATTTCGGTTACGAATAGGATTTTTAACGGAGACACTCATTTTCTTAAAAAAAAAACAATACAAACTTAACCGATAATAATAAGAGTAAACTATATAAATGACCCTCTGACTATGACCCAATTCTTTGTTGAGTCTCATGACTATGATAAGTTACAAATAGGTCCCCTGACTAATCGCGACTAGCAAATCAGTCTAGTTATGTTAAGAAATAAACGACTGATGACACGATAGTTAATAAAATATGTATAATAATGAATTTAACTCAACCTTTGCATTTTATTTAATTTGGGTCTAAATTTAAAATTTTAGTTCTCAACATTTCAATCCCTAAATTTAGGACCAAATTAAAATAAAATGTAAAGGTTGAGGGTTAAACTATTCAAGTTTTATTAATTGTCACGTCATCAGTCGTTTACTTTTTAACAGAATTGGACTGATTTGTTAGTCGCAATTAATCGTAAAACCTATTTATAACTTCTCATAGTCAGGAGACTCAATAAAGAATTAGGTCATAGTCGGGGGACCATTTATGTAGTTTACTCTAATAATAAATCATGCTTGAGAAACTAAACATGCATAACTACGAAGAAAAGGGAACAGAAGGGAAAGACTAGAGTCAAGATTTAAAGTAGTTTGCAACGTTTCCTTTTAACCAACAACAAAGTGGGATGAAGTACTAAATCTCTTAGACAAGGCCAAGTATTCGAATCCTAACGTTATGAAGAAAGCAAATTAGAATGAGAATGCCGCCCCCATAATGAACCTTTGTAGTACCCAATTCAAATTAGTCAGTCTATGAGTACATGCCCAACAAAAGTTTGAACGCTTTTTTCTTTAGTTAGTAACTTACACTACTCCCTTTTGTTATCATTTTCTTATGCCTTCTGAGCAGTGTTAAAAAGGGCTCAAGGCGCACTAAAGCGATCAGAGTTCAATATTCAAGGCACAAGGCAATCGCTGATCGAAGTAAGACGCACTTTTTGAAATTTAACTATGTACATATTTTTTTCCAGTTGTAAAGAACAGTTAATGTAATGTAAATACTAAAGAGTTATAAGAATATTTTAAGTGTTAAGCATAACTTCTATGTTCAATTTTATCATAAACCAATCGAGGAGAATTTATAAATGCAATAACTTCTATAAGTTCAACAAAATATCTCCATTTCACTAAATTACCTTTTTATTGTCCAATCAAAAAACATATGACATTGCAATATACAAAACAAGTTATAAAATATTCTCAAAAAGATATATGATAATATGACATCAAATATAATCATCTTCCTCGGCCAAATTTGCCACCATATCATCTCCATCAAGTGAGTGGTAGCCTTCATCGTCTTCTTCATCTTCATCTCAGTTTGCTTGTCTTATGGATTCCCTTGAACTACCATCTCTTCCTCCTTGTGTGCTTCCTCTTGATCTCAAGTTAAATCGCTCTTCATGAACTCCAGTAGCAATCGCAACATGTCCCCAAGTAAGACCTTCATCCTCTTTGAATACAAATTCATCTTGAGCATCTTCATATATCCTTTCAGTCAATTATTCATTACTGTCATCAATATCTTTCAAAGCTATTGGGTCAATTTTATCACGCAATTTGAATCGTTAAACCAATGCTCGATTGTACTTGACATATACCAACTCATTTAGCCTAGATTGTGTGAGCCTATTTCTCTTTTTAGTATGAATCTGTGAAGAAAATTTATTTAGTTCATAATTATCCTAAGACTACTAACTTAACATTAATAATTACATAAATTTAATTAACAACTATTATTTACATGCTCAAAAGTGCTCTAGTTTCTCTCACATCTTGATGTGCTATAGGTCAAGCTTAAAATTTTGATGACAAATTGTTGTAAAGTAGTTGTAACAACGGTCTTGCCCCACAGTGGAAAGCTTGATGCATTCTTACGAAATGTAACCCCTAAACCTGGCCAAGAAGAAAGGGTCGAATTTAGGAAGTCACCTTTGAAAACTTTGCCCTCAAAGAACCAATTTATTTATAACAAATCATTTAACTTTTCTATAAAAGATAATTTATAAGTTCGTTAACATCCACCAAAACATTAAATCCAAAAGTATAATAAAATATTCAGTTTAATAATAAAAACATCCATACTGAAAATATCCTCAAATCTTAAATAATCTCTAGTCCAAATTACAACCCATATTTGATAAAAATATAATTAGAATAATAATAACTTGAAATTTATGAGTCCGTATTGAGGAAGTAATAAAGCTGAAAACGCAAGAGGTCCTCCAAGTACCAGGTCGCCTAGAGTCAGGTATCTGAAAGATAAGCTATAAGAGAGTGAGCTACTAAGCCCAGTGTGTCTCTAAGTGCAACAATCATAAAACACAATTTCCCAAAAATAACTCAAGGTAAAAACATGTCATTATAAAACACAGTGCATGAGATGATACTAATAAATAGTCACAATACACATCTACTAACACCAATCACAGTGGTGGCAAAGCCAACCGGTCACAGTGGAAGTAGTTCCCCTGAACCCCTCACCCCTTATTTCTCCAATCACAGTGTGGTCAAACCACTTCTTCCTTCGTACAACCCATCTCATGCATGATAAAATAATTCTTATGAACATATTCTTAACACAATTATATCGTACTAAATACGAGAAACGCAGTTTGAAAGTTCTAATAATCTCATAAACCACAGTTTTCACAGTATGCATAACGTCTCAAATCACAAAAAGATCTTAACACAGAAAATATTCATGCAAAGTTTATAAAACATTTCACAGAATATAGCACAGACATGTAACACACGTCTAGCGGACAAAGCTCTAATGTCGATGCTGACGCCTCCCACGGTCTAAACTAGCTCTAGGTCTAGCTGAGTTAGAACCTACGAAGTAGAGTTCTCAATTAAATTCACCTTCTAAAATAAATATTACTATGCCACATAACTGAAACTATGCTAGAACTCATGTGTGTTTCTAGCAGAAGGTGCAGGGGCTGGCTGAACATGAGGAGGTGGTGGTAAAACGTCATCCTCGGAATCGATGTTGTCTGAAACACATAAGTAAATCTCATTAGATCTCATACACAACTCTTTAGATTTCTCAAAAAAATAGATCACAATTAACAAAACTATCCATTCAGGTTTGAATTAGGCGAACGGACTGCAAAATCAGACTCAAAACGTCGAGAAATGTCAAGATCAAGTTGGTTGAAAAAGTCAACGGTCAACAGTCAGTGTTGACTTTGACTGGTCCTCACATGGGTCAATGCTGACGTCATCCCCTGGTCAGCGCTGACGTCACTGTTCTGGTCCATACTAACTTAATCTCGGGTCCAGGTCAGGTAACGGGTCGGTCAATGAGTCTAACCCGGTTCGGTTGCTGAATTAGTTCGATCGCCCGGTTTACTTCACTGTTCGGTCTGGTTAGTCCAACTCAGCAGGTCTGCCCAGCCCAAGACCATTCTGTTGGCCACCAATTTGGGCTCTCTCTCACTCTCTCACTCCCTACCATGCGGCCCAAAGGAAGCAGGCCCACTCCCAAGACCCAGTAACACAGCAGCCCACCCTTGGTCCCTCTTACACACATGGCAGCTAGGGTTTACAGAACCCCAACTAAGGCAGCCGCACAACAAACCGGGGAAGCAACAGCAACAATGCGTCGGTGACGGCCAATCTCAAGGCGGCGATAAATTCTACAACTCACTAAAACTGATTACCACAACCCAAGAAGCCCAAAACAAAGCGTTCTCTCACCTAACCAACTCGAACGGAGAGGGAAACGACAGTACAAGGGAAAACCGAAAGGTTTTTGATCCGGTTCTCACCACGGCGACTTGCTACGCGATATGGGCGCGGCCGGTTCGCGCGGACGAGGGAGGTGCGGTGGGGGTACTGCGCGACACACACACACAACGACAATACCTCCGTCGGTGGCTCGCCAAAAAACCAGAGTAGGGTGAGAAGGAAATTCGAGAGAGACTAGAAAGGGAAGGGGCTGCCGAAAGAAAGGGAAATCCAGGGTTAAGGGTTATGAACAAGGGCGATTAAATACCCAGGTGAAGTGGGTAAATCACAGCATAAAGGTCTCAACACCAACTCGTATTACAGAACAACCACGAAAGTTCTGATTTTCCTTAATTTGGTCACTTACTCCAATTAAAACAATTAATTCCCCAAATTAAATAATTAGGGTTTTAGATTCCTAATTCCCAAATTCTAGGGTTTTAAATTAGGGATTTTTGCAATTAAGGTTATGGTTTTTAATTAATTTTTTAGGGTGTCACAACTCTCCCCCTTAAAAGAAATTTCGACCTTAAAATTTACCTGGAGCAAAAAGATTTCAGAGCTTAACCCTCCAAAACAACCTGCTTTCACTCAAACACCACTGAGTTGTAGCCAAGGAGTTGAAGATAGGTTTTCACTTAATGGTGTAACTCTTACAGACTTTGGTGGCAGATAAAGATGCAAATTAACTGTAAAAAGATAATATGATACGAGTTTTGGGATTTATCTTTTAAATATGTAAAAAGATACAAAGAACGTGAGCCTTTGGATCAACACCAATATCAAAATGCAGCACCAGGATTTATAATATAATCAGTCTTTTCTTTAACAAAATGAGGGGAAAGAAAAAAAAGTTTATAAACAATAAATTCAAATGATCAAAACAAAAGTTTCAACATTCCCATTATTTGAGCTAAATTCAACAATTTTAGCTCGCAAGGCAAGACTTTGATAATTATGCCTCCCTCCCTGTAAAGCTACATTTGCCGATAACTGGTGTCTGCTACATGGACGGTGACAACTATTCCGAGGGAGACCATGACAGGATCCATCCGGCCTCGTCGGGAAATAATAGCCGGGACATAGGATTCCGGTACCAAGCCCTGTACATGCTAACCAACTAACATCTCCATACCAGAAATTTCACAACAGAGCATCAAAATAAGCTCCAATTATATGGTAAGGACCCAAGGAAAGGGAAAACATCCTAGAAAGTTTCTATCATACTACACATAGGCCCGCTTCAATGTTTTGCTAAAAGAGGGGATGAAAACATAAGAACCAAAACTAAAAATCTCAAAGGAAATAGGCTTTTACTTGAAAATATTTCTTTGGAGTTTCACCTGAACCATTGTCGGTGCTCGTCATAACCACATTTGTGTAAAAGAACACTCGAAGCAATGTAAAGGGACTTATCATTCTGCACTATTTTCTCCATTTAGGATTAAAAAGATTTTTTAATGAGGCCAATGATAACGTCTTCACCCTATTATTCATGAAATAAATCATCTTCTAATTTTCAAAAAAAAAAATGACAAAAAAAATAATGTTTGGTCCCAATCAACAGTTAAAGAGAGGTTAACCTATTCTAAAAAAGAGGAGAGAATTAACAATCTAATTACTAAAAAATGAATTCGAGAACGTTTGTGATATAATTATAACTTTTTATATTTCAGTGACCAAACAAAAATGGCCATCAAAGTTTAATGACGAATAGTGTATACTCATATAAAATAATTATGAGAATAATCTCTTGGCAAAAGAAAGAAAGGCCAACTTAAGTTCCAAGCAATTGAGTAGGGACCCTTACATTGGACTAAAGGAGTACACTGAGTTGTAGATGATTTAATTGTTTATATACAAATAATAATTCAAATTTGGCTAGATCATTATCAAGGTTATGTTCGAACAATTTGAGTTATTGAACAAATTAAATTTGAGTAATCTAGTATTTAATTTGAATAATTTATGTATTAAAATAACCGATTAATAAAAAAATTCGAATTCAAACATTATAAATGAAGTAAGTAGTTTGCTCCCAGAGCCAACGCCAATGGAAGAAACAATCAAGAAAAAGAAGAAGAAATTGAAAATTGATGCAAATTTCCAGAAGTCAAATGAGATTACGTATGAAACTAAAATGACCATGAATTGAAACCTTGATGTAAACATTTGCAGCTGCCATGAAATATCATTACATCTCAAATTATGGTTCGGCACTCAAACTTCAAAAATATTTTAATTAAATCTTCGAGGTATTAGTTTTTTGGGTAAACTACGTCAGTAGTCACCGAACTATAGTTTCTTTTTTATTTTAGTCACCGAACTATTTTTTTTGACAAAAACGTCACTAACGTTATGTTTTCTTCCTATTTTGGTCACCGACTGTTAAAAACTTAACGGTTTTGCTGACGTGGAATTTTATTTTATTTTTTTAATTTTTCATGTCATTTCTTCTCTCCTCATAAGCAATATATGTTATTTTATAATATTTTTATTCAAACTAACATGATGGTGACACGTGCCACTGTCTATTAGTGGAATAAAAGGAATGAAAAATCAAGCCCCTTATGTAGCCAGAGAGATTCGACTAATAGGCAATTATACGTGTCACCATCCTATTAGGCAGTTACACGTGTCACCATCTCTCTGGCTGCATAAGAGACTTGATTTTTCATTCTTTTTATTTCTCTAATAGACAGTTACATGTGTCACCATCCTGTTAGTTTAAATAAAAATATTACTATAAAATAACATATATTGCTTACGAAGAGAGAGAAGAAGTGACATTGAAAGTTAAAAAAATAAAATAAAAATCCATGTCAACAAAACCGTTAAGTTTTTAACAGCCGATGACCAAAATATGAAAGAAACATAGCGTTTGTGATGTTTTTGCAAAAAAAAATACTTCGGTGACCAAAATAAGAAGGAAATATAACGTTAGTGATGTTTTTGCCAAAAAAATAGTTCGGTGACCAAAATAGGAAAGAAACCATAGTTCAATGACTATTGGTGTATTTTACCCTTTTTATCAATAATTCTTTCTATTAGTCTGGCCATTTGTAGCTTTGGGTTTTTCTCTTTGTATGCATGGCAATTACGGATGGAATGTGACATTTGGGGTTTAGTAGACAAGGTAGTTTCGGGTTCGGATTCGAACTCAAAGTTTGAGAAAGAGATATGGAGATGCATACATGTTGGATTGCTATGCGCTCAAGAACTTGCTAAAGATTCAAAGAGCGAGAGCCTTTGGATCAACACCAATATCAAAATGCAGCACTAGGATACATAATATAAACAGTATTTTCTTTAACAAAATGAGTGGAAAGAAAAAGGTTTACAAACAATAATTTCGAATGATCAAAACAAAAGCTTCAACGTTCCCATTATTTGAGCTAATTTCAACATTTTAGCTCGCCAGGCAAGTCTTTGATAATTATGCCTCCCTCCCTATAAAGCTACAATTGCCGATAACCGGTGTCTGCTACATGGACAGTGACGACTATTCCGAGGGAGACCATGACAGGATCCATCGGGCCTCCTCAGGAAATAATAGCCGGGACATGGGATTTCAGTACAAGGCAATGTACATGCTAACCAGCTAACATCTCCATACCAGAAATTTCACAACAGAGCATCAAAATAAGCTCCAATTATATGGTAAGGACCCAAGGAAAGGGAAAACATCCTAGCAAGTTTATATCATAATACACAAAGGCCAACTTCAATGTTTTGCTAAAAGAGGGGATGAAAACATAAGAACCAAAACTAAAAAACTCAAAGGAAATTGGCTTTTACTTAAAAATATTTCTTTGGAGATTCACCTGAACCATTGTCGGTGCTCGTCATAACCACATTTGTGTGAAACGGTATAGCTAATTGAATTCCTTTCAGCACTCGGCATCACTCACTCTATATTGTGAACTTCAATTCTCGCTGTCTCGAACACGTTTGAATTCATACTTCCCCTATTTACTTCTTATCTATCATGACTGCTTTACAAGCATAGGCCGTTGAGAGAGATCCCAAAGCTGCTTTTTCTGCTGGTTGTTAAGTTGGGGTAAACATGCCTGTAAGAGATCAACTGGCATTTCTCTTTTAATAGCTTTGGCGGCATCTGATTCACCGATTGCCAAATTTGGTTTCGCCTGCATACACAAGGACTGCATCACCGTATCGTATTTGTTTATGCAATACTTGGTAAGAAGGTTAAAGAATTCATCAAATGAGGCCTTCCAAAGGGACAGATTAGACATATTATAATTGCCAGCAGCTCTAGAATCTGTCATGCGTTTTGCTGCCCTATCAAGAACAGACTTCAGAATTAACGACGCCCCATCTCCAGCAGGACTTCTGAGTGGGCGAAGAGGGGGCTGCTCTGAGGAACAAACAACTGATGCAAGACAGAAACTAAGTGCACGAATATCCATCCCATGAACACAAGAGGAAACTACCCTAGCAAGGTTAACAGTAGTTTCAGCAGCTTCCGGATCAGAGGGAAGTACTCCGAACAAGAACCTTAAATGACGGAAAATGGACATGCAGACAACTCGCATGAGCTCACCACCTGGAGGAAGAAGCTGAAGGAACCTTGCAAGTAGCTTCCGGCCTTTGGGGAGGGAAACTATCCGTAAAAACACAAGATCATCCTTCTGAGCAAGCACATCGGTATAACCATTCTTGCCAAGTGGGTCAACCAACTGAAGTGATGCAGCCAGCCCCTCCAACAAAGCCTGTCGCCTTTGTCTCAGTTGGGCACCACCATCCTGCAACTGATTAAACTGTAAAAATCTATCAATATCATCTACATCAAGAAGAAGGCATAGACCATCCTCTATTGTAACTCTAGCAGCAAGCATAGGTTCCTGTTCCAGGGACATATCAGAAGCTTTTTGATCATTGCTGGTGACAGCAGACGAATTTGGAGGGTCAACTTCTAGAAGAGGGCGAGGCCTGCGAACTGAAGAGAATGGAACCCTCCCAAGAGCATCAACCTGGACAAAAGCATGAGGCTCAGAATTCGAACGTGCCCCGGGAGGAAGGTCCCTAATCTGAGTCGGGCAAAAATGATGTCTCAACTTTGCCCCAGCAGATTTTCTTGCAAGACAAGCCTGGTGGTAATAATCATCCACGTAGGGGTCATTACTGTGGGTTGCAACAAGCTGCATTCTAACAATGCCCTCAATCTCATTAGTTGACATGTATTTGGATCTAAACTGAGGCCATCCAAAATCGCTCTTCAGTCTACCACTATCAAAGCCCTGCTGTGAAAACCGTAGATTCTCCCTGCCTTTCTGAGCTGATTTGACTCTTTGATCTCTCAGATCACCAGTACCAAGTATAGCCTCAACCCTGTTCATTACAGGTGGGGAAGGAGAAAGATGAGGATTAAACAGTTGTGACTGAATCCCTGGAAAATGAGCAACTGGAGGCTGAGCAGGATGCTGCAGTCTCTGCTGGTGCGACTGCAGCTGCAGCATTAATTGTGGTGGAATTAAACCATTTTGATGAGATAACTGTTGTTGCAGCATATTGTTCAAAACACTGGAATTATCTCCATATAATTTTGGCTGGCTCCCCCATTGATTTGATGGCTGACTATGGACAGGCAATCCAGGAGCAAATTGAGGAACATTCCCACGAAAAGGTGGTCCATGGTGTAAGCCAGGTGGTTGAAGCTGAGAATTTGAGAAGGCAGGGAGGGTTGGCGAAGATGCCATCTGCGGCCCACCAACCATATAAGGAATATTTAGGTTCCCAGCATGTTGGTTCGGTGAAGCCTGAGGAGACCTGCCCTCGGGGGGAGGGTATGAGGTATAAGATTTTGGAACTAAAATTGGTTCACTAGAGAAATGTTGATGGTATTGTTGTTGTTGCTGTGGCTGCTGCTGCTCGGGGTATGAGCATGTCCTGTACAGATGCTTTGAATCCAAATTGGCCAATGGTTGTGATGACCAGTGTTTCCATTCGGGGATACTTTCAGTTCCAAGTGACTGCTGACCAAGCCAGTAAGGAAATTCCTCCCCATGTGCCCATTCAGCTGCAGATGAACCTTCAACAACATAATGAAAAATGTCAGTATGGTATTATCTTGCATGTATGTCTGTTGGTCTGTGTAGTTGGTCCCCTCACTCTGATGTAGGGTCTTACTGACAAGCTATTCATTTACAACAGCAAAAGTAATGAGTAGTACAATTCATACACAACCTTCTTTTGAAAATGGTACAAAGGAAACTTCGGGAAGCGTACTATTAATTAATTATAACTATGACAATGCATCATCAAACACATTAGGCAAGGGAATATATGTTCTGAGAATTCACCACTACTGCCGGGGTGATCCTTGATTGTTCCTTTAAAAGTGGTCATGCATTCTGAAAATCAACTTTGTAATGAGTTACGTATGGATTATATTTTTAACATTATGTTTATTACATAATTTAAAAACAAAAATATATATATATCACATATATGCGTGCATGTCCATGTTTGGGGGCCTCGGTGCCTTTCACTCTGATAAAGAGGCCAGAAAAGGGCACCTTGCACATTTCACAACTCATTGCTTCAACCCAATCACAGTAAATAAATTAAAAGTAAAGTAGTGATATAGAACCTCAATAATAATTGAATACAACATTTCAACTGATTAAAAATATGATATTATAAATATCATGAACTAAGAATGACTATCGATGTCATATTCAGAACTAATTATTTTGTCTACAGCACGATCTAATTCCTACTGAAGTCTTTGCTTATTAGATTAGCATAAAATAAATTCTGAAACAATGGCAAATGGAATTTCAAAAACTTACTTAGGTGAGCATTGCCGTAATGTATTTCAACTGAGGTGAGCATCATCCAATGGGTTTCCTCAAGCCATGTAACAGGAATATGCTATTAAAAGAACCAAATCTTTCGATTCAATCTGCAGCAAGCTATTATTCTATTTCTATTCCATAAATTCATGTCATCCACAAAGGTTGTTCAGTTTGAAGATGAGATGTTCCATGTTCAGACTCAGACGCTTAAGACACGTGTATGCAAAATTTCCTGATCTAAATAACACAATTGAAGCACACACAGACAAGACAAAACAAGTTTTAACGCAATTCTACTATGTCTCTGCTTCAGGGCCTTGCAGATCAATACTGTTATAACCCTTGCCCCCTCCTCAAGGCAACCCCTTAACCACCAGCTCCCTATTGAAAAGGGAATCTCATCCAGATCTCTAGTAAAACTCTCGATTGCCTTAATCATCTTCTAGGGGAAACTACATTCTTCAATCTTTCAGAAGGAAAGTATGTCCACTGAACCTAAGTATATATACGAACAACCTTATAGGAGTAAACAATCACCAAAAAATAACTCGCGAAATAAACAATGAGCTTTTCAATGAGCTCCCAAAAAATAACTCAGTCATAATCTTTATAAACCTAACTGACATTTTATGGCTTCTTTTTTCCAGCTACGGAATAAACAATCACCAAAAACACTCGCGAAAACAGTTAAAGCAATCTAATTTCTAGATATATCTTCCACTTGATCCCAGGATATGTTGTTTTCCTATCCACATATAATAGCTTTTCTGAACTTAAACATTATTTTCCATTAAAAAATTGGAAACATACAAATAAAGTCCATAATTCAAACAGGTAAACGATACTTTTACCAAAGTTCAACAATCAGCATTGATGCTAAATAGAACATATCAAAGACTTCTGCAAGAAACAAATCCAAAAAAGATAGGAACAACATCAATCATAAACAACTGACTAACAGAACAAAGAAATGGGATAAATAAACTCACTTTGTCTGGACCCCCCATCACCAATTATCCCAGAGCCTCTTGGTCCACTAACAGCTGTGTCCAACTGCAACAACATCACAAGCTAGCATCAGCAATCGCTAAAGACAGGCTAGAACTAGCCACCAAGAAACATGCATGCATCTGGTGAGTTGTGATTTAAGAAATATTGTGACGAAAGACAGGAACTCTGTCCTTTTATGACTTATTTCCGGTCAAAAGATTTGATATAGTAGAAACAGAGAGATACTATTTAATGAATTGACTTCATATTTATAAAAAAATAAGCCAAATATCATGCAAAGATTCTGATAGCTGCTAGCCTGCTAGTGCCTTTATTTAGGGTTACAATAAAAGTTTGGAGGACCAATATTCTGAAAACATCAGCACATAATTTTGAAAGGAGTTGGTAAAATATTTCTTGAATATCTTAAGAAACGAAACAGATACAAGCTCAAAAGTAAGGAGGTGCTTCAGTAATACGCCGAGGTTCTGTCCCATTAATCCACTCAAAATGGGATATGATATAAAGCTAACAGCAAATGTGGATTTAGGGGCTAATCCTCAGGAGAGGAAAAGATCTTTAATTATCTCACTAGTTGCAAAATACAATGATCAAATACAGGATTAACCTTTGAAAATGTATTAGCAAGATCGTCAATGTCTGATAAGGATCTCAAAACTTCACCCTGCAAATATAAAAAGAAATCGGTTAAAGCAGTTAGCACACAGATATTCTGCTAAAATCAACTATGAGTATGAAAAAATGGTAAGCTTGAAGATAGTTAGATGTCCCAAAAGAAACACCAAGAGTGATGAAAATTCTAGATTAAAACACAAAATTTTAACCACATAACAGACAGGAGTTCATAATACCACAGAAAGAGAAAGGGAAGGGAACAATTTCCTCTCTATTTAGGATTTCCCTCTGTTACTGAGACATTCATCTCATTGGACTTTTGCTAAATGCACAAATTTGCAAGAATAACTAAAACAGGAAAGAAAACTGAAGAAACAAGAATATTAACCTCCTCTTGATCAAACAAAAATTCCTCATCATAATTTCCGACTGCAGGTAAATCATCCTCGTCATCATCTAATCCCCCCAATTCAACTTCCTCAAGAACATCTTTTCCGAAAAATGCATATTGTGATGCATCAAATAATGCATCTCCTGCATCATAGAAAAAGCTAATTTTACTAAAAAAAGCACACTTCAACCAAAAAAAAAACTCACAACATAAAGATGAAACAAGTTCAGACAAGAAAAAAAACTGAAACGAACATTAATTCAACCTTTTCACCAGTAAACAAAGTATAAACACAACTATGGGAACCAAAAAAAGAGGGGGTCTTCTTTTTCCTTTCCCTTAAAACCAAACAGCAATCAAACAACAGCCGCCACAAAAAGCCACTTGTACTGTATGCCCAAAGGGATATTAAACAGCTAGAGCTTCAGACTCCATCTCCTTGGCAACGACTAAGATATGGGATAATTGAAACGGAAGCAATTACCACCCTTTATGTAGCCAAAGGCCCAGCAGTTCTCCATATGTACCAAAAACATTCTTGATTTTAAAATTCAAATCTAATACAACCTAAAATTCTAGCTAAAACAAAACTAAAAAAACAAACCCCATAGCTGATTTTACCCCATCAAAAGCAAAATTTGAGTAAATTAAAGGGAAAAGAGTCGAATGTCAAACCTGTAGAAGTATCGCCAAATCGCTCCGGATTCTCAGAAGCATTCATTATATAAACAATTCAAAATCACTACTCAATTGAGAAAACCCAAAAAAAAAAAGTTGAATAATTTAACTGAATCGTCGATCAAATCGTTTTTTTAAATTAAATCTGGAATTTAAAAATAAAAGAAAGGAATTCAAAGAGAAAGGGCAAAAATGAGGTTTAGAAAGCAAAAACCCTTTGCAACGAAATAGGGTTTGGCGGGGAGAAGATCTATGCAGCTTTATTTCATTGTTAAGAAAATGGGGTTTGCTTTTCCATGTCAATATTATTGGGACAAATTGAAGAAAGAAAGGAACCCTAGAGAAGAGATGACGAAGGTTAGTTAATTAATTATTTATTATTAGGATTTTTTTTTCATTTTTGTTAGTAGCTTTTTTCTCTGGCTTCGAATTTTTGCAAATATTTTAGATTAAATAAGAATAATTTATATTTTTATATATTTAATTTTAAGTATATAAGAAATTTATAGATTGGGTAATAATTAAATTAGAATCGATGTTGCAAATTTAAAGGGATTATATATTTATTTAGGTGAATTTTTCAAAAAGAATAAGAAATTAAATTTTTTTTAAAGTAAAACACACCCTAAATATGAAGATAATTTTGATAATTAAAGATCGTTGTTGAAAACAAAAAAAAAACTAAAAAATACAATAAAACGAAAGAAAAAAGCGATTAACTTCAATTTTCACTATAATAATGCATATTGCTTTGTATATGAATATATATATTTTTAAATATATATAATTATTTTTAATAGTTTTAAGGGATGACAAGGTAGTATTTATTTATATTTTCTTATTTTTTTGATGTGTTACACATTTTATAGATAAAAAGGATTGAATTCGAGTCTTCCAGAATAAATAGCATTATCTTTTTTTACTAAAATCAGTCGTTGGGTTCTAAATAAATATAATTAATTAAAAGTACAAGTTCAAGTGAATTGGAATAAAAAATTAAGATCAAATCTTCAATTAATATCAGTTTCAAATTTAATCATTAAATAATTTATTTTCTCCACACTTATAATAAAATGAAGATTTATCTTAGAAAAGATTGATTTTATTTTTTTAAATTGAGTAGTTCAATTCAATCCATTAACTTGTTCTATTATTTGAAATCTAATAAAATATTAAATAATTATTCGATTAAAAGTTTAAATTGGATATAATTTTTTAGAGGCGACTAAT